>JAWPHD010001414.1:0-212500 GCA_037043455.1 Cyrtodaria siliqua | reverse complement strand
CCCCGCTTTCACAATGTTGTCCCCTCGCGTCCCGTGCCGTAGCGTCCCGTCAACACATTTGTGTCCCCTCGCGACCCGTCCCGTCGCGTCGCGTCCCGTCAACACATGTTTATCCCGTCGGGTCCCGTCGCGTCTCGTCCCGTCCCGTCGTCATTGTTAATACTTGCATATCTCAAACACTTTTGAATGGATTGCTTCCAAACTTCATATGCTCATAACAACTGATGAAATTATGTCCCTTTATATCACCGGTCCCGTCCCGTCACGTCCCGTCCCCGTCCCGTCCCGTCCCGTCGCGTAACACAGTTGTAATACTTGCATATCTCAAACACTTCTGAATGTATTGTTCCCAAACTTCATATACACATAACACCTGATGACCTTATTTCCCTGTACATCACCCATCATTGATTGCTTAATTTATTACAGAATTATGGCCATTTGATTGACTTTTTCTCAAACATTTTCGAATTGAGTGTTCCCAAACTTCATGTACACATAACAACTGTTTACCTTATGTCCTTATAAATAACAAATTGCTGATGCCTAATTTATTACAGAATCATGACCCTTTATTTGACTAATTATTTATTTGAATAATCAACTTCATGTGGCTTTCACTTTAACACGTTTCAAGGATTGTTATTACACCTAACATACAGTTCACACGTGATGGTATGATGTATCTCTGCATTTATGGGTTTTCGATTCTGCAATTAATTTTTTTACACAACTGTGGACCTTTGTTTTAATGAGAATTTCTTTTACATTAAAACATTATCACATATTTTAAACATTTATTATTCTTGATTTTGCCCATCATCGGCTAGAGCAAAAACGCGGGGTATTCATCACCTTCACTGGTAGTTCTAGTTAATATTACTTTAAAAAAATGTTCTGCTGAGTGACCATGTTGACTACAGAGTGATGCCCTCTTAATGTTAAACCCATGGCACTTAAACATATAAGTAACTTAATAAAGTTATAAAACTGTACACAGTTATGAAATCTAATTTGAGTTGTTCTATTTTTAAAAACCTGATTGGAACAGGCAATCATTTTACATGTTCGTGATCCTGATGATATTCATTTTGATAATGTATCTGTTTATACATGTATTTTGTTCTTTTTAGCTTATCTAGTTTAGCACCGGTGTTAATGACAAAATAACAAGTTTTATTTCAATAGCAAATATTATTTGCATATTGTATTAGGTATTCGCTAAATACTACCTGATACTTTATATTTTTGAAGATAGCATCGAACATTGTTTTATACTGCCATATCTGATAGGGCAGCAACGATACTCCTACATGACGATACGATACGTATAACGATATACAGGGCTCACGATGCGATACATTTATCAACTGATACAGTTAACGATCCCATCCAGCATATATATATGTTTTTGTATCCATTTTCAAACATTCATAGTTATCTCTTTTCAAGAATGTCCATCTTATTCCTGAATAGGATAGCTTTCCTGGCAATAAAAATTGACCCATGTCTTAAATATCAACAAGACTCGTTACTCAAAGCAGAGCGTACATATGTTTGTATTGTGTTTTTTTTCGGAGTTTTTGGTTAATCGCTGGACCTTTAATATCTAGGTCTTTAACGATTCACCAAATATTCGAAACACCGCTGTATTTTGCCGTATGTTCGGTTTTACATTTACATTTTTATGGGAATTTAAGGAATAGGCAATACCTCTTGTGTCCCATATTCCAAATCCCGAGTCCAAATCAGTATCTTGAATCATTCGATGAGATTCTGACACGTCTCTGTTCAAGCGAGTACTTATTTAAAGCTGAAAGTCTTTATGAGATTTCTTAGCACTGGTACTGGTTTGGTTGCTCGGTGGTATATTTTTTCTAAACATGAAATATGCTTACGATAATAAGGGCTCCAAACCTGAACACAATATTCTAATAGAGGACGTATATAACTGGTATATATAATAATAAAGATTTTTATCAGAGTGTTTAAAAATTATTTTCAAATAACCGAGACCTTGCATCGCTTTCTTTGCTGCCGCACTACACTGCTTACTTGGCTTTCCAGTTTTACTGATAATACCTCCCAAATCACTTTCTGAATCTGAATTTTCAAAATCTATATTGTTTATATATTCTGCATTATCATTACCAAAATGGATTGTTTCACACTTGGTTACTTAAATCTCGGAAGCCCTAGATCTGACCATGATTGTAATGTATTTAAATCATCTTGTAATATATTCATATTTTTACAGGAATTGAAAATCTTTGTATCATTCACAAAAAAGCTGTGATTTACTGCCAATAATATATGGTAGTTCATTTATAAAGAGTATAAACATAAGAGGCCCCAATACTTATCCTTGGGTACCCCACTTAAGACGTCTTTTTCTGTAGATGACTGTCCTCTAATAACTATTGTTTGTTTACGTCCAGTAAGAAAACCTTTTATCCATTAAAAGACCTTACCCTGTATCCCGTAAGCCTGTATCCAGTTTCAATAAAAGTCTCATGTTCAACTGAATCAAGTGCACTTCGGTAGTCAAGATATACAACATCTGTAGTTACCTTTTACAAAGATATGTTGATTTTTGCTGATCACATGTTCTGAATTCAAGTGAACAAGCATGCTTTCTTTGAATATTGATTCAATTAGTTTACAAGAAACACATGTTAAACACATGCTGCCTTTTTGGTTAGAGAATAGTTTATGACGGGGTTTCTTTATTTACACTGTCCCGTATTTTGGGGTGAAGTAGGGTAAGTGTGAGGCGCCCTATAAACTGGTTTAAACCCCCAAGCGGCCTATTTTGCCACTGACCGTTCCAAGTTGATAGCCCTACTGTCAACCTGTTTTGTGTGTGTGATACCTTTATTCCTTATTAACCATTACGTGTTCCGAGTATTAACTTTCATACCCCATCCAACCCCTGCTCCAAGAAGGGAAAACGGGGTTAATAGTTAAAACATATTTATTTTTACATCGATTGCGAAACAAGTTATTGCAACTTATATTAATCACTCTCGATGGCTTCCTGTATAGAACCAGTACTAAGCAATGTGGATTAATTATCTTGCTCAAGGATAAATAACGTGGCCGCGGCGAGGATCGAACCCACCACCTCTCGATCTGGAGTTCGGCGCTGTAGCACTGGACTACGCACTCCACTACGGGGTTGGCTTAAAACCTTAATTCCGGCATAAAACTTTTGCAAATTGTCAAATTAAAACATGTAATATGTAATTTTAAACAGGTTATCACGTTTTGTTTCAATAAACAATGTTTTTAAACGTGTTTTATTGTCGAAATATCGCTTATAAAATCCTGCTAATATAACCTTTCCCATCGCTTAATGGAATTAAGGCGGGACCACGTAATGTTTGTCGTTTTGCGTGTTTTTGTGTTTACTGTGTTCTGTGAAAGCTCCATTTCATGTTCGACTTTTATATTTATTTTCAGAAATCACAACAAGTTATGTTTTACCCCCAAAGATACATGCCTATGGCTACACGTGAAATGTGGTTAATTATTCAGAAATAGCTTATTTAAGTTATTTTTCTTCATTATCCATATTAATATGTAATAACCAACACAAGGATGACCCAACAAAAATAGGGGAATCTTTCGTTTAAACTAAGCTAATGACATATTAATCAACCTCCTGATACATCTAGTTATTTATATGTGTGGTAAATAATAAACAATAACTTGTAGGAGTTATGTTGGACCCTTCAGATTAAGAAATAACGTGTTTAAGTTAGATAAATTGTATAAGTTATTTAGATAACTTGTATAAGTTATTTAGCAAGTAACTTAAATTAGTTAACACTAATTACTGTATATGTACCCTGTCGATGTAACATTTTAAATGGAACTTAAAAATGGTAAACATTTTAACCGCATAATATTGATGATGTGATTACTTGTAAAACAGAAAAGATTAACATCATAAATGTCATTTTTTGTTTATAACTTTGATAACATTTTAAATTTTATAAATGAGTTTCTGTGAATCTGTGTTCTGACGAATTTGTGTGGTGTGACAGTAGAGTCAAGAGGCATGTTATGTGAATACACCTTTCTAAACTGTACATGCCGCTTATCATTTGTAATACGACCCAGTTTTCAGAAAGAAGTGTTGGATTCTAATATACTAATTATGCTAATAGTTCCCCGTCCATTGTGTATGTTTTGTATTTGAACCTCGATCTGCAGTCATTGATATAACTTATTTGAGTTATATTTTATGTAACTTAAAACTATAGAAGCACAGAGCACATCTCTGGAAGCCATTATGTTTTGCAAATAGACATAATTAATATTAAGTAATTTAAAATCGGGAATTACATAATAAATTTGATTTAGTTCCTGCTGATAAAGCAGCTAATAATGTAATTATTGTTTGACGCCTACATTACGTCAACGTTTTATCTCTGGAACTCGGCAGCACCAATTCGTATACACCGGTTCAATCTACTGAGGATGATGTTGTGTCCACACATATCACTCGGTGCACTACTTTCAAGGCTTGGGTAGACGAAAAGCAGAACAAACTGCCAACTATATACTGGATTCCTAAATTACATAAAAATCCGTATAAGGCCCGCTTTATTTCGGATATTCTAGTGCCTTCACCACCACAAACATCTCCAAACTTTTAACTACTTGTCTTACTGCCGTTAAACATCACGTAAAACAATATTGTGATAAAACTTATGAAAACTCTGGGATTAATTTATTTTGGTCTATACAAAATTCAGGAGACGTTCCTGATAAAATTTGCAATAAACGTCAAGTTTCATCTGTTTGCACATATGACTTCTCTACACTATATACCACATCACCTTATAAAAGACAACCTTATTGCTCTTATTCAAAAAACATTCGCGTTTTTTACTAACGGCTGTTTAGACAATTACACTATGTGGACTTGCCAAGAAGTTTGTGAAGCACTCATTTTCTATTAGATAATATTTTCGTCAGGTATGGAACGAAATAATTAGCAAAATATATGACAAGAGAGATGATTTTAATTTTGATATTGTTAATTATCCCGAGCTACTTCTTATGGGGTCTATGTGTCTCAACTTATTCGTTTTTCTAGAGCTTGTACTCGAGTTGAGGACATATAACATTAATATAATAATCGTAATCTTTTTTAACTAATAAGCTACTGTATCAGGGTAACAGTACTGTAAACTTCGTAAAAACTTTGCAAATTTGTATTATCCTAACCCTGATCTTCTTTCCAAATATAAAAGTAATTTTAGAACTCTTCTGCGACAAGGACTATCACAACCTGACTTCTATGGTGACGTGATTTACAAATTTCGTAAGATCTTTGGTCATGATCACTTTCATATTATCTTTGTTAAACTTGTTAAAAGGTTTATTAAAAGAGGTTATGACTTTATCAATTTGCAACGCACTGCATGCTTGGTGGTGGACCCATTTACAGTTCGCCACTATGCTTTCCTCTTTGATTGTGAGATGACCGGACAGGCTGTGGAACCTATGATGACGTCTACCTAAAGCTCAAAAGGACGGTGACGTTTGATGTTTGTCTGCAGTCGTGTCTTGTCGTGACCTCAATGGTTTATTCTCTTGTTGCTCTGGCTTCTGCCAAGTCAATGAGTACCTTCTTTGTGGCTTTCTAGGCTATATTTCTTTTTGTATTTAAATATACACGAGCATCTTTGTGTTTTACTAAAATTGCCTATTAATGCTGCCTTGTTGGTTAGAGAATAGTTCATGGCGGGGATTTCTTTCTTTACACTGCCCCGTTGTATTTGGTTGACGGTAGGGTAAGTGTGAGGTTTGGTGCACCCTAGAACCTGGTTTAACCCCCCCACCCCCCCAGCGAACTTTTTTTCCACTGACCGTTCCAAGACTATTGTCAACCCTTTTGTGTTTGTGATGTCTTATTTGGCCTTTCATTCATCTTTAAATTTGTTCTTTGTTTCTGTGTGTGTTTGTGGTTGATTGTCGTGCTTGAATGCTGCTTTTCCTGTTCAATTTTTATATCTATTTTCCATAAACTGTCTTCCGGAGGCAAGCTCATTTAGCTATATGGTGTACAAAGTATTGGTTCGCCAACCCTAGTAGAGACCAATCAATGCAATGGGGTGTTTATACCAAGACACGGGAAACATAAATAGTTTGCTAAACCTATTAAATAAAGACTAATTAACAAACTCATATGACGATTTATTTAATTAAGGTGTTTAAATACAAAGAAATACAAAGAAATGACAACGGGTATGGTTTATCGAATTCTCACAAAGCAGATAGTACAATAAACAAAATATGTCTATGGGGTGATAAAAAGGAAAAAGATCAGTGACTTGAACAGGATGTATAAAACAGTAAGAAATCTCTTACATGAAAAAGTGTTTATAGAAAATTTCTTATTGTTATGGAATATTACCAACACGCACCTGTAGAGTCTTTCATTTGTGTTTAAAATGGCTAATTAGAGGGGAAAACTAATTAGGGGAATTAGGGACTTTTTCCTGTAGAGAGCACGACGGGGTTGTATCCAAAAACGAAATAATTAGATAAATACAAAACAAAAATTCACGTGAAGGAAAAAAGGAAAACGTGTAGAAATTGAACTAATAGATATGACTTGAACCTACTATAGCTGTTTCATGGTATTAATAAAACATCATCAAATCGCCTTGGTACTTCTGCTAAGTATAGATATAAAGTTCACGCTAATTGGAAAATGTGCGTAAATTGACAGGAAGCAAGCCTTTAGGCAAATAAATACAATGGAGAAGCTACAAGGACTGCTGCTGGTGCTAGTTACAAGAAAATCCTGAAAACCTTACGTGCTTAAGTAAACTAGAAGATGTTTAGTGGACATTGACCATATCTCTCTCACAAAAGAAGCTTCTCGTGACTTCTAACACTTGTGGTTTCATTTTCAATGGCTTAATTAGGGAGTGGATGCAACATTTGATTTATGATCATATCCTCACGATTCGGTGGAGGTTGCCTTTCCTGTGTATTAGCATTAGTATTATTCGCTAAGTATGCCTACAGACAGAAGGTTTCGACACACGCTGATATGTTTATCCGAAATCGTGACGCATCTGCCTGGAGGCACAATTAACAAACACACACACACACACGCTCTGTTCAATGTTTGATAATCTTTACATTGGGGACACATTCTTCTGTTATATATATACATACCACTATGTTGCTGTATTGAGTTTAATAAAGGCATTAGTATTTGAAGATTGTTAATGGAATTTGCCAGCGCATTTCACTCGTATAAAGGTGATATCGTCTTATTTATGTTCTGGGTTTGAATTAGTATATGAGAACATCGTGTGCCTGCATTTGGCAACACTAAATTGTCATACCTGTCTAAGTTATGAGTGTTTTTTGTTGTTTTTTTGTGTGTTTTTTTTCAGTTATCTTCTGATAACCCATTTATTCAGATATCTTAATACATATTATCTGATACATATAAACAAGACATGTATATTAATATGTCAAGGTTAAAAATGTGTAGAATGGGTTTTGGTATGTTTTATTGTATATATTATAAATATGGGGAACAGAAGACTTGCTAAGTTTTCTGAAGTAGAATATGTTCTCTTAGATGGGCAATTTTTTATTCATTAAGTCCATTTTAGAAATGTTCAACTGTCAGCATCTTGGTCTTTCAGTCAAGTGTTTGTTGTTTTTTTGGGCATTTTAAGGATTAAAACTATTAATTTCATGTACTTCTGCCACACTTTTGTAAATAAATTTATATTATTGTTTTTGGTAGCGATACATTTAAGAGATGTATACTGGTATCTTAGTCTGCTTTGTAAAGCGATGATTGCAAGGGTTTATTTAAGTGCTTTGACGAATATACGTAGTATTTAATTTCTAGCATAATTTGTAAATTGGCTGGAGAATAGGCATTTCCAATGTTAAAAATAAATAGCTCTTCTGTAAATAGTAATGTAATGTTATGGGCAGATTTAGAAAAATCTGAGTTGCTTGACATGTCCATAACATATGGATTAAAGTTTCTTCTTCTTGGCAGTATGTACATAGAGGACTGCCTATAATTTTAATTGTATACAAATATTTTTTAGTTGAAAGAATTCTATGATTAATTTTTATTTGGAACCATTGTAAGGATGTACTGTAGTTATTTTTGAATGGTGCATTGTAAATATTTTCCCATGTTTCACTATCAATATTGTATACTTGTTCCCATTTTGCCTTAGAAGAAGGTGTCTCATCATTTTGATTAAAAATATTATACATATCTTTACATCCTGTTGTCGATTTCAATATAGTACATATATGATATGGCAGTACAGGATTTTGACATTTTGTTTCAATTAGAGTAATATTATATTTCATTAAATATGTTTATGTTTCGTTTTCGGCCGTACAAAAATGGCGTCTGTCTTCAATACCTCCCTAGAGGGATATCCATGACAAGGGATATTGGTCCCCGAATTGGTGATTGGCCAGCTTCACAGACATTAAGAGTGCATAATCGTCTGCTTAGCCTTGTCAGAGTACTGAGAGTACCAAACGCCCCGGCTCTTTGTCAAAACATAAATCCGTTTTCCTTATTTCAACAGAAAACCCTATTTTATGTTTCGTTTTCGGCCATACAAAGTGCAGGTAACCTGAGTTCATTATTGTCAAAGTGGAAAGCAAGGCACTAAGAACTATAGTATAGTTTTGTACTTGTCTGACTTACTTGGAAAGTCAGACGGAATTTATTTTACTTTGAATTGAAAGTGTAACTCATATATCAAAGTTATACAACTTTATAAACGGTATTGACAATAAGTTGGATGAACATAAATACACACAAAATGTCCAACCAAAGGGAACCTGCACTTGTAAGGGAAATATCGTACGTGCCTGACGAGGCAGCCGTTGTAGTTGCTAAAGCCTCGTGATTGTACAATTGCTCCTAAGGTGATATGACAATATTCACAGCTTGATCACATTGGCTAAATTGTTCATAGACAATGTGATGTCATTATATAAAACAAAATGATTAATATGTCATAACTAAACATGTTATCAACTAAATTAAACAATAAACCAGAAGCAGTGAAGACAAGGAGAATAATGCCTACGTAATAAGTAACAATCCATGTCTAAGGGAACTGAGAGGCAGTAAATTATCACAAATTGTACATCTTCATGCAAATACTCATCAAAAACATACCACAATCCTTTGGGAGTAGAATCGTGATTTACAGGAAAACGTCAGAAAGCCAGGAAATCTGCGAGCGAGCTGCCCCAACCCTAAATGAAACCTAGCATTTTTATTTTTTATTTATTTCTTTTTTTTGCGTAGGAGGGGAGGTAGGAAGAATCTACGCTCAGACCAGAAAGGCATCTTCTACCACCCTGACTTTCGTTAGCATTTCCAGTCCAAGCTGATTCTAAACGCACAAACTACCCAACCGGTAGTAACTGCCCATCCGGATGTGTATACAATGTAATTTGAAACAAAGTTGAAAGGAACAACCAAAACTATTAATCGTAATGCTTAAATTGTCGTAAACGCAACAGTGAGACTTGAATGTGATATGCACAATTGTCAAAAAGAAGCAGTGCTTACAAAGTTACATAGTACTACGTACTAAATGTGTGTTGCTTTAGAATTTAGAGAGTTTAACATCAACATTACAACAGGTTGAAGGCAAAATAGTTATCCAAAAACATATAAAGTAGTATGGCAAAACAGCATCTTATTAAAACTGAAACACAAGGACGTATCTAAGGGGAACATACCCCATGTTCCGCTAGTAGTCGTCGCATATTTACAATGCTATATAAGATCAACAAGTAGCCACAAGTTCATTGTTGCCTACAACTCTTAAAAAATACTAAAAAACAAGTACGAAGTAAGTATGTACATGATGCATACGAGAAAGAGACGAGTAAAATAATGATATACGTGATGTATATGAGAGAAACATACCTCATGTTCCCCCGCACACACCATGCATAATAATTTGAACTGAGAGAAAGAAAGGACGTATCTAAGAAGAACATACCCCATGTTCCGTCCATTCGTCCTCGCATAGTTACAAATGTAGCAACAACATCAATGCTACTCAAAAGGACAATTATATAGCAAATACTGCTATGGGTTTGCCTTAACTGATTCGCGCATGACTTTATGCTACGACAAACTTCAGCGTCGAAGTTTGCCATGATCGGCGATCCCTAAGTAAAGAACGTTACTCCAAACAAAACCTGGTGAAGCTAATGCTTCATCTCTAACTTACCATAGTGTTTTGAATAATTAGCAGGCTTCTATTACTCCAAATGTTTTACAATTTATAGACCACGTTAAAAGTAGATATAAAAGTCGAACAATGTTACAAGAAATGTAACTTTTAAGGACCTATTTTTTTATTATTTTTTTTTTATTATTATTATTTTTTTTTTTTTTTTTTTTTTTTTTTTTTTTTTTTTTTTTTTTTTTTTTTGTAGCATGTGCTTCAAATTGCTAAATGTTTAGAGATGTTCCAACATGCTTTCTACTACAGAACTAGACACCGACTGTAACTACAAGCTCCATCTTGAACTTTAGTTTGTTTTAGGTATAAGGCATGTTTATAGTTACTCCAAACAATTGATGATTTCAAGTCGAAAACCATGTGAACTAAAACTTCACGAAACGAGTTTGTGCCATAAAGACATTATTTGGCTCCAATGTTTCAATTTGGCTCCTTTTTTTTTTCTTTTTTTTTGGCGAAAGTAGTTGCGCAAAGAAAAAATAAGCCGGTGCAAGCCCTGAATGTGTTAATGAGATGACGGGATTCGAATGTATTTCCTGTATGCGGTAGACTTCCATCGACCCAAGGCCATGATCTTTGTTTCTGCAAGCACCAATTCGGAAAATATGAGGTTTGTAGGACTTTGTTGACATTTTTGAAAACGCGAGTACTTTGGAAAAGTTATTTGAAAACGAGGCTCTAATCAGGGGCGTGTTGTTCTACGGACAAGTAGTGGCCCGGCTTGTTTCCCTCTTATGCTCATATATTGTTTGAGGTGTTTAACAGGGCAGTACTTGCTATTTGAACTTGAAATAAACAAAATAAAAAATAAAAATAAATATTTTTTATTTTACAAGAATCGGGTTGCTTTTAGATTTGAAATGATGTAAAGTTATGCAAACGCAACTTTTTGTAATTTGAATATCTTTATACTGTACGACTTTGTTTGACAATGCACAGCGGGAAGGAGTTCACCTAATCGAAAAAATCTATGGAAAGCGGTAAGGAAAATAGCCTGGTACATTATGCAGTCATAAATGTAGAAAATGTGTGTACATGCTTTAACCAATTTGCGAAAGTCAGGTAGGAGGATAGGTAAGCTTGAGTCTACTGATCTTGATCCTATTTTGCAACCCATTATCATTCTTTGAACTAAGAAAATCTGTGTAGAGTCTGGTTTGTTTGCTAGTTTGAGCATGAATGCAATTGCAGATAAATGACTGTAAATAGTTGATGTTGCAAAAAACATGTTGTACAGAGAGGCAATTAAAAGCAGAATTGTAGAGACCGACGCAGGGCAAACTGTCTTCGGTGGGTTTTGTTGGTTGCAAAACCCCTCGAAGCGTTGAATATATCTGTTGTAAGCCTTCCTGGTTGAAATTGCAAGTGAGGAACTTATCATTTTGTGTTTTAGAGAAGTACTCCCTCTGGTGTTAAGTACAATGGCTCTGGTGTTAAGTACAATGGCACTGTCACGGGGTCTTCGCTTAGATATGTTGCGTGTTTATTTGCCTCTGTTATCTTTGTCAGAGGTGTCGGATTCTCACCGTTTTCCCTGTCACTGGGGTCCTCATTGGAAGCACTGTCCTCATCGTCGCTGGCATTGCCATCTGAATTTATTTCACTGTACTGACCCTCCGCCAGTGCGTAACGTATGTTGTCATCCGACGATGATGTGTCAGAGGACGAGGGTTGTATTGTGTCCTCAATTTGACTCTTCTTGGCGGGTCCCTTGCCTTTGTCAGACAGTTCAGCGCGCCTTTTATGTGCGCTCTTGTGGAAGTTTACTGTGATGGGACGATATCCAGAGATGACATGAGGGATTCTCGCAGCTATGGGTCATCCGCAATCCTCCTTGCCAGAAGGCGACCTAGCTTGTCGGACTGTGTTTCATTCCGAGGCATGCTGAAAAAGTATTGTACTCAACAGGAAATATAATCAACAATGAATTTCCCGGTTAAGGTGACGCATAGAGCATGCCTTTCATCGGACGACAAGGAACTGTGACCCATCAGTCCATAAGGTGTCAATAGCTTAACTAATAATTGAATCCTAGTTCAAAATATAGGTATAAAATTATATATATATATATATATATATATTTTTTTTTTTTTTTTTTTTTTTTTTTTTTTTCACAACTAAGGCATCACAACCGGAAAAAGTTCCGAGCAATAGTCAATGCCTGTATGAAATTAAATTATATGTATTTAATATAATATTATACTATGTAGAACAATTACAATAGGTACATTTTTATTTGATATTACAGTACTGATCACTGTAAATGTGGACACAGCCACGTTATTTGGGACGTAGATGTACGGTGTCTGTACGTAAATGTAAGGTGTCTGGAACATTGACGTAATGTCTTGTTTGTTATGTTTTGGTATTGTAACTTAACGACTTTAACCAGTACACCGAAGTATGACGTGCACGCAGTGACTATCCAATACTTTACCTGGATAGATGACCTGGTTCACCGTCCCCACTCCTAAAGCAATGTCACAGTGGACACTGTCCTATTTCATAAATGCAATTCACGGTGAGCACAACGTCCTACATGTAAGGTACTATTCAAGGTAGGCAAACTGTCCTACTTCTAAGATAATACTCAAGGTGGTCACCGCCGCAATCCTAAGGAGCATTTAAAGCTGGCGCACTGTCCTGTATAGAAGATACTATTTAAAGAGGGCACACTGTCCCATGTATATGGTACTTTTGGAAGAGGGCACACTGTTCCATGTATATGGTACTTTGGGAAGAGGGCACACTGTCCCATGTATATGGTACTTTTGGAAAAGGGCACACTGTCCCGTGTATATGGTACTTTTGGAAGAGGGCACACTGTCCCGTGTATATGATACGTTTGGAAGAGAGCACACTGTCCCGTGTATATGGTACTGTTGGAAGAGAGCACACTATCCCGTGTATATGGTACTGTTGGAAGAGGGCACACTGTCCCATGTATATGGTACTTTTGGAAGAGGGCACACTGTCCCATGTATATGGTAGTTTTGGAGGAGGGCACACTGTCCCATGTATATGGTACTTTTGGAAGAGGGCACACTGCCCTGTGTATATGGTACTTTTGGAAGAGGGCACACAGTCCCATGTATATGGTACTTTTGGTGGGGACACACTGTCCCATGTATATGGTACTTTTGGAAGAGGGCACACTGTCCCATGTATATGGTACTTTTGGAAGAGGGCACACTGTCCCATGTATAGGTACTTTTGGAAGAGGGCACACTGCCCCATGTATATGGTACTTTTGGAGGGGGCACACTGTCCCATGTATATCGTACTGTTGGAAGAGGGCACACTGTACCATGTACTGTCCCATGTATATGGTACATTTGGAAGAGGGCACACTGCCCCCTGTGTATGGTACTTTTGGAAGAGGTCACACTGTCACATGTATATGGTACTTTTGGAAGAGGGTACACTGTCCCATGTATATGGTACTTTTGGAAGAGGGCACACTGTCCCATGTATATGGTACTGTTGGAATAGGGCACACTGTCCCATGTATATGGTACTTTTTAAAGAGGGCACACTGTCCCATGTACAAGGTACGATTTAAAGTGAGCACACTGTCTCACTGGCGATATCTGATACAATGCTACGAGGAACAGTTTTATTTGTTCCAACCGTAGTCTACAATGATATTAGAGGTAATATTATACATCCGGTGTCACGTGAGATCCACACGCGTGGACAAAAAGTCCACGCGTGTGGATCTCACGTGGGGTTCATGAGATTCACACGTGAGATTAACACGCTTTTCAAGTATGTGTCATTTAATGATATATGGAGTATATATAATATGTGAATCATATGTTTTTGGTATATTTCAGTTATATGTTGAACTTTTTGATAAAATAATATAACAATAAAGCCCACTGTGACGGTGATAATATTGGTAGAATGTTGCTAATCCTTAACGCATATCTTCTATGTGTGTGTGTATGTAATAATAATGCTTAGCAAACTTTAATTATGGTCTAGAATGCCACATGTGATTGTTTTTATTTCAAAGTGGCAATTTATTTTTAAAATATAATAATATTTTGTGGGATGTTTTGCATCTTATAATAGCTGCATTATTATAATAATAATATAATATATCGAAAATAGGATGTGGCTGATTAGAAATCAGCCTTAAAAGGGTAAAATGATAAATAGATACACTAAAAAATCAATAATTCAATACAATTGACTGATTTCTTTTCATTTATAGGATACATATATAAAACATATATTACAGCAGGTGCGGATCCATGATTTCAGCTCAGCAGGGTGGAGCGCAATGTTGGGAGTGAGGTGGATGGGGTGTGAGTGGGAAGAATTGATTTTTAAGTGTGCTTTTCGCAGTTTATTGGATCGCAGCTGCTTTCGTCTCATGTTTACGCTTTGAATAGGCACCAGCCTCCTAAATCCGCGCCTGAGCAAGAACATCATATTTATAAAATACATGCGCAAATGACGGGGAAAAAAAACAGATTGTTTGTGTATATATAGTTTATATTATAATGTTTTATGGTCGGCTTTTTACTTGATTTGGACTTTATACTAGGGAATTTGGTGTTACAACTTTATATTGAGTGATGAAATAATGACTAAATAAGGTGATTGAACGGCTCAACAAAACAATATAGATTACTTAGAGCCGCCCCAGAGAGAGTGTCAAGTGATAGTATAACATACTGAGTGGTGAAATTGTATGTATTTGATTGATTTGCCCAAGGATCTTTTCAGATTGATTGCAACAGTGTATATGTACATTTTTTCAGTTTATGGAGGATGACCTCCAGCTTCCATACACTTATGACGAGCCAAATAAAGTTTCTTTATTTATACCCAAATCTATGTTCAGTAGAGTTCGTGAAATTCTAAAAATAGAAAAAAAAAATAAAGAAACTCTAGAAGTTCGTAAGAAGAGTTTTAGGCTTGGTTCCCAGTCTGCAAGCAAAATGATACATATAAATACTTTTTAGCAGTGAGCTTAGCTCTGTGCTCAACTTAACTTTATATTGCTACCCCGCTGGAATACCCCGCCGTTAAATGATACCACAAACAGTCACATACTGACAATGGCCCGACTTGTCCCAGAACTACGCTTTATATGCTGAGCCTCAAGTTTTGGAGTACCATTGTTATACAGTCTTTGGAATGGCCCAGCCGGGGACTGAACACACTATAGTCCAAAGTAGACCCAACTCCACGGTTTTGCATGTAACACTAACAGTTTGTTTGTAAGTTGTTTTACGTGATTTTCAACACATATAAGGTTATACATTATATGACGGTCGCCTGTTTGTGGTGGGTGCAGACAACCCACTTTTCCTGGGTAGGACAAGTACTGTATACCTCCCGCCATCCGTAAGAATCGACACTTTCTCACTTACAAGTCGGACTCCCAGTGGGATTCGAACTCGCAGCAGTGAGAGGCAAGAAGGTTTACAACGCAACGTCGTTAACCCCTTGGCCACGTAGGTAAGTATTAATTATCCAGTAGAAGACAAGTTGCTTCTTTACACACACGCTGTGGACAGAATAAAGTTTACTCTACGCAAATCCATGTTCAGTAGACTCACTAAACATAACATAAAATTATATATAATAAGTGTCAATGTAATAAGGCTAAAGACATGTTTTCTTTGCAAAAAAACATTTCTTCCGTCCATATATTATGCGTATGTCTCTGTCGGTTATAAAACACACGAACTACCGTATGCTTCAAAAATGAACTAATCTAGGTTCAGTAGACATAGTTAACATAAACTAAAGACTCAAATCCACGGGCTAAAAGTGCTAAAATGCTTTATAAGTATGAATTATCCATATAAGTTTGCTTAGTTACACTAATATATTGGGCCGAAAAAATGTAACTCTACCGAATACACACTAAACATATCAGAAAATCAGACAATTATAATAAATATCAATGCAATTTACATACACACCTGTTTCCCTTATAAAAGGACTCTAAATCCGATCAAATATATGTGTGCGGTATGGATTTTAAGATTCAGATTTGTTGACCCTTATCAGATGCATTACGTAATAGTCATTAACGGCTTAATGGGATACCGCATTAATAATTATCGACACAGCGGGGTTATGGGCCGTTAATGACTATTACGTAATGAATTATGAGTCAACACATTTGCATACTGAAATTCATACCGCACACACTTATATTTGTCCGGATTTATAGTCCTAGTTTTTAAGCTGTAAATGCAATAAAATTCAGACTGGGACATGTGGGACGGAGATAAGGGTGGAAAATTACCACTTTTTTTGCGAGCATAAAATGTCTATATTCCTGGCAAATATCGCTTATACGAACACCATTTTGGTCAAAAATGAAAAAAAAATCGAGAACCAACATTCAGTAAGGGAGACACCTCCTCTCAGTATTTCCACTACTCGGGACTTCGCAACTCGTTTTAGGAGTACGTTTAAAACAGGCCACGCTAGGACTATGTTGAAAACAGGCCACGCTACGCCCCTGACACTGGCACATTAGTTTAGTCGGCTGGGGGTAATGAACGGTTTTACCTCTGTCAAGACTTAAGGATGAGATTCTTGATTTTTTCTGCGCGTTTACACCTAATAATTTAATTTCAATCTCTCTGGGGTGGCTCTAAATAACCTATAATATGTTGATGAGCCGTAAACAAAATTCAGTTTAATTCAATTTCCTTATTTAGTCATTATCTCACCACTCAATACGTTATAATAACAATTTTCACTCTCTCTTGATGTGTATGCTCTGGGGCGGCTCTAAATAACATGTAATGTGTTGATGAGGCGTAAAACGAAATTCAGTTAAAATTTAATTTCTGATTTAGTCATTATTTTACCATGCAATACGTTATAATATTACTTTCTATCTCTCTGCGGTACAGACATCAACTGAAGTCTATGCTCAGGGGCGGCTCTAAATGTCGTAGTATGTGTCGATAAGCCGTAAAACAAGTTTCAATTCAATTCAATTGACTTATTTAGTCATTATTTCACCACTCAATAAGTTATACAATCACATTCCCCTCTCGCAGTGGCGGCTCTAAATAACTTTTAATGTGTTGGTGAGCTGTTAAGCAATACCCAATTCGATTCAATTTCTAAGTTACAATACAACCTTCCAATTTCTCTTGGGCGGCTCTAAATAACTTTTAATGTGTTGGTGAGCCGTTAAGCAATACTCAATTCGATTCAATTATTAAGTTATACTATCACATTCCCCCTCTCTATGGGTTGGCTCTGAATAACCAATAACCTACACTGTGTTGATGAGCCGTTAAACAATATTAAGTTCAATTACATTTACTTATTTAGTCAGTATTGCACCATTCAATAAGTTATAATACCACCTTCCACTTTCTCTGGGGCAGCTCTTAATAGCATACAGTGTGTTAATCAGCCATTGAAAAATATTCAGTTCAATTCAATTTCCCCCCTATCAATAATTTATAATACCAACTTCAACTGTATCTGGGTCGGCTCTAAATAACCTATACTGTGTTAATGAGCTGTTTAACAAGATTCAATTCAATTAAATTTACTCATTCGATCATTTTGGGTCTCAAAAGATTAAATCGGCGATGTACCGAATGTGTTTTTACATGTGTGTATTACCTACATGTCATCTATGGAGAGTACATGTGTGACATTCATCCGTTCTTTTATATGACATCTATGATGCATACATATTATTTCACATTGATACATTCGTGTGTGTTTTTATGAAACCTATGTAGGATATGTATTACTAACATGTCATATAGAAAAATGTAACTGTGATTCTCAGTTTATTTTTGAAATTCCAGGAAGCAGGTATATAACTTGTATTTTATCTAGGGAGAGTACTTGTGATTCTCACGCATATATTTTTTGAAGCTAACATGTATCAAATGTATTACATCTAGGAAGAAAACGTGATTCTCATTTGTATTACATCTAAGAAAGTACGTATGATTTATATACATGCAATTGTTTATTTATGACATCTAAGTAGCATATGTGTATTATATGTACTTTATCTAGGGGGAGTTCGTGATTTTCTCATACTTTCGTTTGTTAACTAGATCTATGAAGCATATATTTCATCATGGTTCCGTTTGATTTTCGCGCATACATTCGTTTATTTATGACATATATGAAGCTTGTGTATTACCTGTATTTCATCCTTGGATCCGTGTGATTCTCACGCAGACATTCGTTTATTTATGACATCTATGAAGCATGTGTATTATTTGTATTTCATCTTTGGATCCGTGTGATTCTCGAGCATACATTCGTTTATTTATGACATCTATGAAGTATGTGTATACTATATTTCACCATTGGGTCCGTGTGATTCTCACGCATACTATCGTTTACTCATGACATTTATGAAACATGCGTATGACCTGCATTTCATCTTGGATCCGTGTGATTCTTACCAATACATTTGTTTACTTATGTCATCTATGAAGCATGTTATTAACTGTGATTTCATCATTAGGTCTGTGTGATTCTCATGCATGCATTCGTTCATATTTGTCATCTATGAAGCATGTGTTATACCTGTATTTCATCTTGTATTTCACCATTGTATCCATTATTCTCAAGCTTACATCGTATATTTATGACATCTATGAAGCCTGTGTAGTACCTGTATCCGCTGTGATTCTCACGCATACATTCGTTTATTTATGTCATCTACAAAGCTATTTATAACCTGTATTTCATCATTAAGTATGTGTGATTCTCACGCACTGCATGTTATTGATGTCATCCATGAAGCATGTGTATTACCTGTATTTCATCCTGTATCCGTGCATACATCGTTTATTTATGTCATCTATGAAGCTGTGTATTAACTGGGTTTCCATCCTTGGATCCGTGTGATTCTCACGCATACGTTCGTTTATTTATGTCTCCATGAAGCTGTGTATTACCTGTATTTCATTCTTGGACCCGTGAATACAATCGTATATTTATGTCATCTATGAAGCATGTGTATTACCTGTAATTCATCTTGGATCCGTGTGATTCTCGAGCATCTATTAGTTTATTTATGACATCTATGAAGTATTTGTATTACCTGTATTTCATCATTGGATCCGAGTGATCTTACACATACGTTCGTTATTTTATGACATCTTTACAACATGTGTATTACCTTTATTTCATCCTGGTCTGTGTGATTCTCACGCATACATTAGTTATGTCTTATTAGGCCTTTTATTCATCTTAAAGCTGTTCTTTGTTTTCTGAGTGTTTGTATTTCACTTGGGTCCGTGTGATTCGCGTGCATACATTCGTTATTTAAGCATCTATGAGCATGCGTATTACCTGTATTTCATCTTTGGATCCGCGTCATTTTCTCGCATACATACGTTTAATTATTGATCAATCTCATTATTTATGATACATATATCTATAAAGCATATGTACTACCTACATTTCACCCTTGTGTCCATGTGATTCTCACGCATACATTCGTTTATTTATTACATCTATGAAGCACGTGTATTTCACCCTTGGGTCCGTGTGATTCTCACACACCCTTGGGTCCGTGTGATTCTCACACATACATTCGTTTATTTATGACATCTATGAAGCATGTGCATTACCTGTATTTCATCCTGATCCATGTTATTCTCACGCATACATTAGTTATGTTTTATTTGGCCTTTTATTCATCTTTAAAGTTGTTCTTTGTTTCTGAGTGTGTTAGTGGTTGAATGCTACTTTTATTGTTCGATTTTTATATCTATATTTATTGATGACATCTATGAAGCATGTATTTCATAGTGGGTCAGCGTGATTCTCACGTACACATTCGTTTATTTATAACATCTATTTATGACATATATGAAGCCTGAGTATTACCTGTGAGCCCCATCTACACCATCGCGCGCGCACACACACACACGCGCGCGCGCACACGCACGCATATGTAGCAACGAAAGCATAATTGTTGCCCCATCCTTCGTGCCACGTTTTATGTGGGTATATATTTCTTGTTTCAGAAGTTACACTGTGCACATATACTTTCGTGCCACGTTATATGTGTATAGTGGTAGATTCGGGCAAGGATTTGGGTAGATTTGGGTAGAGTTTTTGTTTCAGAAGTTACACTGTACACATATACTTTCGTGTAATATAATAAAGATTAGTATGTATTATGTTCTTCTATAGCTAATGCTTGTCTGTCAAGCGTGTGTGCATTTGTGTGTATGCGTGCGTGCGTGCGTGTGTAAATTGAAGGATTAAAACGTCCTTTACGCCCACCTTTAATAATATGTGTATAATTCAAATGTCAATTAATTTTGGTCGATGTAATTTCCATTTAGGGTTCACTAGAACAACATGGACAGACTATTTCCTTCAAAATAATTGTGCCTAGTAATAGAGCAAGATTGCCGTTGTCCCTTCAATTCTTCTCACATTTGTAATAGTTTTGGTAAATAATACACTGCTGCAATGTGACGACAACGTGATATATGGGTTAATGTCCCGCTGTGTCGATAATTACTATAACATGTATGACTGTTGCAATACACAGCTAAGTCCGTGATATATGGTCAAACCCCCGTTGCGTCGATAATTACTGCTACGCAATTAACTGTGGTGTCCGATTAGGCAGTTAATCACCATTACGTAACAACACTGATAAGATTCTACAAATTTGCATATTAGATTTCATATAGCACACACTTATATTTGGCAGTATTATTATGCATGCAACTATGTTTAATATGTTTGTGAAACGATGCAACTTTTAATTGATAATGTATACGCACACTTATACAATCTGTTAGTTTAATTAAGACCGTGGAGTTAGTTCTACTCTGCGAATATTTAGGAATATATGTATAGGATAGAGCATGAGTTTTGCACGTGTACGGGGAGATAATGCACGAGCGTTAGCGAGTGCATTATCGTCCGTACACGTGCAAGACTCATGCTCTATTGTATTTATACCACAATAACTAACATATGCTGTGTATATACTCGGGTATTACACGATGCATAGTGTGTATTTAGGCTATTGTGGTATTATACCACAATAGCCTAAATACACACTATGCATCGTGTAATACCCGAGGATTATACCACAATAGCCTAAATACACACTATGCATCGTGTAATACCCGAGGATATACACAGCATATGTTAGTTATTGTGGTATAAATACAATAGACCATGAGTCTTGCACGTGTACGGACGATAATGCACTCGCTAACGCTCGTGCATTATCTCCCCGTACACGTGCAAAACTCATGCTCTATCCTATACTTATGTCACTACGTCTACTGAGACTAGATATCATGTATATTACATGTACTCCTAATTTAGCTGATTTACCATCGTAATATTACTGAGCAATTGAACAAAGCGACGTTACCCACACCCCACCCCCACCCTCCACCAACCACACACCCCACCATCCACTCAACGCCCCACCTACTCCATCACGAGCGCACGCACGCACTCACGCATATGTAGCAACGCAAGCACAAGTGTAGCCCCATCGTGCCACGTTATATGTGTACAGTGGTAGATTTGGGCAAGGATTTGGGTAGATTTGGGCAAGGATTAGAGTAAATTTGGGTAAATATTTCTTGTTTCAGAAGTTACACTATACACATATACTTTCGTGTCATGTTATATGTGTATAGTGGTGGATCTGGGAAAGGATTTGGGTAGATTTCGGTAAATATTTCTTGTTTCAGAAGTTATGCTATACACATTATACTTTCGTGCCAAATCATATGTGTACAGTGGTAGTTTGGGCAAAGATTTGGGTAAATATTTCTTGTCTCATAAGTTACACTATACAAATATACTTTCGTGCACGTTATATGTGTATAGGGGTGGATCTGGGCAAGGATTTGGGTAAATATTTCTTGTTTTAGAAGTTACATTATACACATATACGTTCGTGCCATGTTATATGTGTATAGTGGTGGATTTTGGCAAGGATTTGGGTAAATATTTCTTGTTTCATAAGTTACACTATACACATATACTTTCGTGCCACGTTATATGTGTATAGTGGTGGATCTGGGCAAGGATTTGGGTAGATTTGGGTAAATATTTCTTGTTTCAGATGTTACACTATACACATATACTTTCGTGTCACATTATATGTGTATAATGGTAGCTTTAGGCAAGGATTTGGGTAGATTTGGGTAGGTTTGGGCAAGGGTTTGGGTAGATTTGGGTAAGGATTTAGGCAGATTTGGGTGTATTTGGGTAGATTTGGGTATTTCGTGCCACCGCTTTTAGCTGACAATCTGCTGTCAAGGATGAGATTCTTGATTTAATCCACGCAATTACACCTAATAGTGTAGTTTCAGTGTAGTTTCAGTCTCTCTGGGGTGGCTCTAAATAACCTATAATGATGAGTCATTAAACAAAATTTGTTTCAATTCTATTTCCTTATTTAGTCACCACTCAATATGTTATAATACCAAATTTCACTCTCTCAAGGGTATATATTAGACACCAGTTGATGTGTATACTCTGCGGCAGCTCTAAATAACCAGTAATGTGTTCAACAATATTCACTTTCTCTAATTCAGTCATTATTTTTTCACCACGCAATATGCTATAATACCACCTTCAATATTCTGTGGGCGGCTCTAAATAACCTAAGGACAGCGCAGGATATTTTCAAAAGGAGGAAACAAACATGTGTATTTATTTGCAAATTTTATTGTTTATACACTTTAAAGAGAATATATCAGGCTTTTCAAAAGGGTCTAGGTGTCTGACTTAAAATTGACAAATAATTATATTTTCTATTCTGAAGAGCCTAATTAAACTTAATGAATGAGCCTAAACATGGTCCCTTATTTGCAAGGGAATTGATTCGATCTGCACAGCAATATGTGCTATCCTAGGTTACGCACCAGGGTTAATTTCAGCAATTTACGTCCGATTCCGTCCTAGATATATGGCGTATTCAAAGTTTAAACCTTAACAATATGGTTCGAACATTATATTTTGATTGATATAAGTGTTTTATCATGAATCCGTCCTGGAATGCAAAAGTTATTGAACGCTATATGACCTTTGTCCTCTTGTCACGTGCTCCTCCATAGGCAGCATCAAAAACCAATAACAAATATAGGCTGTGCACTCAAAGCGTGCCGCCAATAATAATTATGTTGATGAGCCATTAAACAAGAATCAGTTCAGCTCAATTTCCTTATTTAGTCAACACTCAATATGTTATAATACCAATTTTCACTATCTCATGTGCATTGAGTGCATTCTCTGACGTGGCTCTGAATAATCTGTAACGTGTTGATGAGCCATTAAACAAGATTCAGTTCAATCTAATTTCCTTATTTAGTCATTATTTCACCAATCAGTATGTTATAATACCACATTCCACTCTCTCAGGAGTATATATTAGACATCAGTTGATGTTTATACTCTGGGGCGGCTCTAAATAACCTGTAATGTGTTGATGAGCTGTTAAACAATATTCAATTTTATCCACTTTCTTTAATTCAGTCATATATTTCACCATGCAATACATTATAATACTATCTTCTACTTTCTCTGGTCGGCTCTAAAAAACCTATAATATGTTGACGAGTGATTAAACAAGATTCACTTCAATTCAGTTTCCTTATTTAGTTATAATATGTTATAATACCAGTTTCCACTCTCTCAGGATGTGCATTTAAACAACATTCTGTTCAATTCAGTTTTTTATTTAGTCATTATACCATCACTCAGTACGTTAAAATACCACTTTTAATTAGTAGTATGTAACTTTTTGAGGTTTTCATTATGTATTTTCACATCAAAAAAAAAAGAAAAAGAAAATATACTACAATTATACGTTAAATAACAGGACACATAATTATAAACTTAGTGGAATCTTATGTAACATGAAAAGTAATAGGATACAATATATACTATGACGACGAGCGGCAATAAGAATAAATATTGTAAAATATATGTTTATTTTAATTCAATGCATTAGAATTAAAGCATATATATAACTGACTACATGTTCTATATATCACTGGCTACAGGTACCATATATCACTGACTACAAGTACTATATATCACTGGCTACAGGAACAATATATAACTGACTACAGGTACTATATATCACTGGCTACAGGTACCATATATAACTGACTACAGGTACTATATATAACTGACTACAGGAACTATATATCACTGACTATAGATATATGGCGTATTCAAAGTTTAAACCTTAACAATATGGTTCGAACATTATATTTTGATTGATATAAGTGTTTTATCATGAATCCATCCTGGAATGCAAAAGTTATTGAACGCTATATGACCTTTGTCCTCTGTCACGTGCTCCTCCATATGCAGCATCAAAAACCAATAATAAATATAGGCTGTGCACTCAAAGCATGCCGCCAATAATAATTATGTTGATGAGCCATTAAACAAGAATCAGTTCAGCTCAATTTCCTTATTTAGTCAACACTCAATATGTTATAATACCAATTTTCACTCTCTCATGTGCATTGAGTGCATTCTCTGGCGTACGTGGCTCTGAAGAATCTGTAACGTGTTGATGAGCCATTAAACAAGATTCAGTTCAATCTAATTTCCTTATTTAGTCATTATTTCACCAATCAGTATGTTATATAATACCACATTCCACTCTCTCAGGGGTATATATTAGACATCTGTTGATGTTTATACTCTGGGGCGGCTCTAAATAACCTGTAATGTGTTGATGAGCTGTTAAACAATATTCAATTATATCCACTTTCTTTAATTCGGTCATATATTTCACCATGCAATACATTATAATACTATCTACTATTTTCTCTGGTCGGCTCTAAATAACCTATAATATGTTGACGAGTGATTAAACAAGATTCACTTCAATTCAGTTTCCTTATTTAGTTATATGTTATAATACCAGTTTCCACTCTCTCAGGATGTGCATTTAAACAACATTCTGTTCAATCCATTTTTTTTATTTAGTCATTATATCATCACTCAATACGTTAAAATACCACTTTTGATTAGTAGTATGTAACTTTTTGAGGTTTTCATTATGTATTTTCACATCAAAATAAAAAGAAAAAGAAAAAAATATAATACAATTATACGTTAAATAACAGGACACATAATTATAAACTTAGTGGAATCTTATGTAACATGAAAAGTAATAGGATACAATATATACTATGACGACGAGCGTCAATAAGAATAAATATTGTAGTATATATGTTTATTTTAATTCAATGCATTAGAATTAAAGCATCTTGTGTAAAATTAATTGTGAGTTCAATTTGGTGTAGCAAAGGCAGAGAACGAAATGGAAAAGTGAAATGAAGATGCAATGTTTTTATTTGATTTAAATGTTTTAAAATAAACGTGCCATTTAAGTGCTTTGCTTTAACCAAGGAAGAGCTATATTCGCTATTTTTATATTAAGCTTAACGAGCTTGACGGCGAACTGAGAAAAACTTCGCTAAAACTGACAATTCGCTATAGCTTAGTTCCGGCTATATGTATTCTTAAAAGTCTGACTTTTGACACTCACTCTGAATATGTCCATACGTATGAATAATTACAATTTACATACGGTATTAATATGATCAAATGTCTATATTTTTTAAGTTGATGCTGTACAAAAACAACATTATTGATGTGCAAAAATAAAAATTGTATGTACAACTCTGTGTGTCAGGACTCTGCCAAGACTTGAACCTGGATTTCTTTTCTCGAAAGAAAAGTGTGTTTCTTTACACTACAGAGATCGCCCAGACATCACAAAAGAGTGTTCAAAACTAGGCAAAACTAATAAACATTTAGATAAAAACCTTTTCAAACTAAAACTATCACTGAAGTTTTTTATAGGACTTATGGAGAAATAGCGCACAAAATAATTTTTCTTAGATAAATATTTAAGGGGCCAGAATTGACATCAAACACCACTGAACCAAAACCCCACTATGATGTGCGTATCTCCATATGATGCACGTTTCTCACACAGTTTGTTGAAACCCCATCAGGTGCATGGTTATAGTAGTTTCAGAGGACTAGTCGCTACAAGTTTTCATTATATAACTCTATGTAAACAAAGATGGCCACTGGCGGCCATGTTTAACGTCAAAATCACAATAATTTTTGACAAGGATCAACATCATAGATGGTCGCTGGCGGCCATGTTTAACGTCAAATCAAAATAATTTTTGACAAGGATCAACATCATGACTGTCATACTGATCATTTTAGAAAAAGTCCCATATCAATATCACTTATAGTTTTCAGGAAGTAGTCGCTACAAACTTTTATTTTGAAAATCTATTTTTAGCCATGGTGGCTATCTTGAATTTTCGGCCGACCTGAAATTTTGCAAGGATCAATTAGACATCAAGAGCAACATTCCTGTGAAGTTTCATGAAAATCAGTCGAGTAGTTACAGAGGAGTAGTCGCTACAAGGTTTTACTAGATAACTATATATGCAAACAAAGATGGCTGATGGCTGCTGACAGCCATGTTTAACATCGAATCAAAAGGATTTTCGACAAGGACCAACATTATGTCATGCTGATCATTTTAGAAAAAGTCCCATATCAATATCACTTATAGTTTTCAAGACTACAAACTTGTTTTTTGAAAATCTATTTTTAGCTGTGGTGGCCATCTTGAATTTCCGACCAACCTGAAATTTTGCTAGGATCATTTAGACGTCAAGGGCAACATTCCTGTGAAGTTTCATGGAAAAATCCGTCGAGTAGTTTCAGAGGAGTAGTCGTTACAAGTTTTTACTAAATAACTCTATGTCAACAAAGATGGCTGCTGGCAGTTATGTTTAACGTCGAATCAAAACGATTTTCGACAAGGACCAACTTCATGTCATGCTGATCATTTTAGAAAAAGTCCCATATCAATATCACTTAAGAGTTTTTAAGAAGTAGTCGCTACAAACTTGTTTTTTAAAAATCTATTTTTAGATTTGGCGGCCATCTTGGAATTCACATCAACATGAATTTTTGCTAGGATCAACTAGACTTCATGGCCAACATTTCTGTAAAGATTCATGAAATCCATTCAGTAGTTTCAGAGGAGTAGTCACTACAAAAAAAAGTTTACGGATGGACAGACGGAAGACGGACACCGCACCACAGCATAAGCTCTGGTGATCTCTGATCAGTAGAGCTGTTTGTAATCCATCCACCCGTCCGTCTGTCCATCCATCCAATCTATCCTAATAAAAGATATTGCATGGAAACCAAAATATGACCTGGCAACAGAGGGATGCTCATACTAAACACTAAATACCTCCACATCTGCATTGCAGACTTGCCATAATATAAAACACACCAAATTACTGTTTTTATTTACTAAAATCACTCTGACATTGAAATAATTCAAAACATAAATCTGAAAATTACCTTTTGGAATAGGAAATAGTAAATTAATTATTAGTAGGAAAATATGAATATTTACATTATGCTTGGACGCGAATTCATGATCACGCGAATAAATCACAGACCCGGTGATGCGCGAACTTAAAGTCACGCAGAAATAATGTGATTTACAGTATTCATGAATAAATATTCATCACTCTATATTCGTGATATGTATCATAATCGCCAGCTCTTGTATTCGTTACTGCCCTTAGAGTCCAGAAAACATTTATTTTGTCAATTATATTTCATCGGGCATATCTATGCAGGAAATTCTGGTGGTTTGGTGAACATTTTGCAAGAATGAAGCAAGATACGCATGTCGTAGCGGAGACCAGATGTGACCTATATTTCTATATAGAAGATCACAATAACCTGAAATTTTGCATGATGTTAGATCTATGCATATAAGGAACACAATGGTGGAATTTGGTGAAAATCCTGCAAGTAATGAAAAAAATATAAATAAATAAATGTTGTACGCACAGACAAACGAATGAATGGATGCACATACACCGGATCGGTAAATAAATTTACCGCATTTCCGCTAACAGTAGCACTTGGAAGATATATATATGCAAAATGAAAAGGGGGCAGTCTCTTTTTCCTTTTTTTTTTATATTAATTTAGGGTTATATCTGTACTTAAAAGCAACTATGGCCAGACTGTATAACCCAAACTGAGCCTCAAATGTCATAACACTAAATCTTGTCTTTTTATTTTACAAAAGATCGAAAATGTATTGAATTTTGAAGATGTTTTGAATTTTTTAATTTTTTAAGAAGGCATGGTTTCTAAAAAAAAAAGGTGGGGGTGCTTTTATTAGGGGAAATATGGTAGATGAAAAATGTTTTGATAGAATGATGATGAAAATAGTTTATGACATTTTATGTTATAGAACTTTGGGCTGAAACTCGACCCCATCCCTTGCCAAAAGGTTTCCCCCTCTTTTATTGAATAAAATTCTCCTCAGTCTCTAAAACAAGAGGGCCAAGATGGCCCTGAATCCATCACCTTAATGAGGCAAAATATAGCATTTTAAACTAAATCCTTCCTGACGGTCATATACCGGTATTCAGGAAGAGCATGGAAGTCAAGTCACACATAACATTTCAGGCCCCACTGGAGATCACACTGTATGGAGCTGGACTGATCCCAGCCGACTCATGTACTCATTACTGTTGGAGCTGACCCTCTTTCGGACTTGCAGAAAAAATTTAAAACTGTTTTACCCCTTGTAATAATTGCAAGTGTTTGGGAAAAGAGCCAGTTGTTACCAGGCCTTTTGTGAAACAATAAAACATACACAATTTCATATTGTTATCTATTGTAGTTTTTAAAATACCACATTTTCCCATTCATGAAAGCTCATCGCCACCTTAAATGTAACTTAGCCAAAAAATAAAATAAAAAAATAAAATAAAATGCCTTCCTACCTTCTCTTATTTTTTTCAGCAATGTTACATCAACACACAGGTATAATTTTATTTGGCCTAAGGATCATCCATGTGAAGTTTGGTCAAGTTTGGCCAAGCTGTTTCTGAGAAGAAGATTATCCATGATATACATGATATAAGTCTATGTAAAACATGTGACCCCTGAGGCGGGGTCAGATGTGACCCCAGGTTCACTATTTGAACAAGCTTGGTAGAGGACCAGAAGCTTATAGTAAATGCCAAATATTAAACCTCTGGCTCTTGTAGTTTCAGAAGATTTTTTTTTTTTAAGTATTTACATTTGACACCTGTGGCGGGGCCAAATGTGACCCAAGGGTATCATGGCCTTAGATTCCCCGTGTACAGGAAGTAATTTAAAGATTTTTCTATTGCGACCATCTTGGATACCGTGTTTACCTAATTTTAATAAATTTGAAAAACATTCACCTAAGGATCATCCATGTGAAGTTTGGTCAAGCTGTTTCTGAGAAGATTTAAAAAAAATAATTCCCTATATTATGTCTTTGTAAAACATGTGACCTCTGGGGCAGGCCAAATGTGACTCCAGGATCACCATTTGCACAGAACCATAATCTTATGGTAAATGCAAAATATTAAACCTCTGGCTCTTGCTCTTGAGATTTTTTAAAAAAGTTTTTTCCTAGATACAAGTCTATGTAAAACATGTAACCCCTAGATAGGGGCCAAATGTGACCCCAGGGTCACCATTTGAACAAACTTGGTAAAAGACCATAAGCTTATAGTAAATGCAAAATATTAAACCTCTAGCTCCAGTGTGTTTTGGTTGGCTGTTTTTGTAGCCATTATTGGGCTATATTCCATGGTGCAATGCCAAAACATTTCTTTTTCCCCCATATTTTGAGACAAAAAATCCCAATTGAAAGGGAAAAAAAAGCTTTAATGTACTGAGAACGAAACACTTTTAAATGCGTCTGTTGACTGAAAAGAGTATTAAAGAAACAATTATTAAATGAAGTTTTACTGTATTTTTTCCAATTTTATGAAAAATCGCGCTAAAATTAACTATCGCTACGGTATGTGTTATGTTCCCAAAGTATAGAAAAAAACACTGGGCTTTTGTAGTTTCAGAGAAGATTATTTTTTTCTCTATATAAGTCTATGTAAAACTGTGACCCCAGGGACGGGCCCAATTTTACCCCAGGGTCACCATTTGAACAAACTTAGCACAGGACCATTATAAGCTGATGCTACATGTACATGTAATACATGAAAGCTCTGCGCTTTATGGTTTCAGAGAAGAATTTTTTTTAAGTCTTTTCCTATATAAGTCTAGGCAGGGATCACTCTAGGCCGCGATTCCGCGATATTCTGGCATTAAAATTTCAAAAAGCGCATGAAAAAAAGACAAATGGAACAAATTGTTGCATCGAATTCGGGAAATCCATTTTCACCATTTCGGTTCGTAATGCAAATATATTGATTTATATTTTATTTAAAATCTCAAGTTAATTTGTTCAGATCCAATTTTTCGCGATTAAAACATGTAAAATTAGAAAATATCAAATTATTCGAAAACACATCAAAAGGAGATTGTTATGTTTGTAAACCTCCGGTTCGTTTTTGCTTCGCGGACCCGGCGGTGTCAAAGTAAATCGATTGATTATGAATAAACATGGCCATTTTTATAATAATCTATCAACTTCTAGTCATGTCTGACCATAATCCCCCGATCTATAATGACGTGATTAACTATGTACTGGTGCAAGCAATTAACTTTGAATCCGAAATTTTTGGTGAAAATGGTGAATGTCTCATTAAAATCAAGCTAATGGGACATTTTGTCTCATTGAAATTCAATCCTAGGGTCATCCCTGCTAGGCCAAAAACAAAAATAGGTCTGTTTCTGGTATTTTGTCCCAGAAAATGAGGGTAGGTCGGTAGGATTTTTTTTTTTTAGAATTAATCCTTACTATACTAAATTCAAATCAAGAACATCGAAAGCATGTTTTCTTGAAACATATTACATAATACAAGTGTTCCACAACACTAATACATGCCTAAAACATGTTGTGCCCTAAACGGTTTAGGGTCAGGGCCTTAAAAATAGGGTCGGTTGGAAGACCAGAAACAAATTTTTTTTTGGCCCTATGAAAAACATGCAAAATCTCAATATACAAACTGGATCCCCAGGGCACGGCCATTTTTGACCCCGGGGCATGGCCATTTTTGACCCGGGGACTTTATTTAAACAAACTTGATAGTCTAGGTGTTGGCGAACATTTTAAAAGAAAATCTGTCCAGCAGTTCTTGAGAAGATTGTTTAAGGTTTCAACCATATATGATAATTGTGGCCATCTTGGATGTCGCGCTGCACTAATTTTAACAAGTCTAAAAAGCATTCATCTAAGGATCATACATGTGAAGTTTGGTCAAAATTGATAAAATTCCTAGCATTTATTTCTTCTTATTATTTTACATATATTATCAATATAATCACCAGTTAGTAATATGCAACAACAACTCGCTTTATAATATTCTTATAATTAATATATAGGCAAAAAAAAAACACCCTGTTTCTGGTGGCCCGACCGACCCTATTTTTAAGGGGCCGACCCTAAAACTTTTTATGAAAAACAAAACAAAACAAATAATTAAAAAAAAATAAAAAATTGTTCTGACCAATGATTTATCACAATATATCGAGGTAAACAGACATCACAGAGAAACTTTCAGTTGTATCATCAACTTGTATGGGGTTTATGAGATAAATACATGTAAAATCTCACAATATCTTGCTCCAAAAAAAAATAATAATAATAATAAAAAAAAAATGCCTACCGACCTACCCTATTATGTTAGAGCATGCAATAGGAAACACACCTATTTTTGTTTTGGCCTTAGTTATAAAGTGATCATAAATGTGACGGCACACGTTTTTAAAAAAATCATAATTGCCATGTGTCTCTTTAAAGTAGCAATCCTGCCAACAGTAAAATTTTACATTGTACATCATTTCTAAAACTACTGGCAACAAGGTAGTGTGTTGAAATACACGTTTAATGCTCTTTTGAAATTTTTCATATTGGAGAGTTACATAGAACATCAGAATAATAAAAAAAAAAATGCATAGGAGCCAATTTATTAGGCTAGCGACAAGGTATATATTAATCTGAGCATTCTCTAACCTTACCTGCAGCACTTTTTACGATTTTGATATTTCATCTGGCTGTGTACAAAAGCCACAAAAAAAAAGAAAGAAAAAGACATTTAGTGTCATTCAGAGAATGCTCGGATTAGTTATATATATGACTTATGCATACTGAGAGGCCAAACTCTATATACACAATATAAAGATTAAAACAGTTTTAACCAACTAGACTGAAACCCGAAATTGAGCGTCAAATTAAAAGTTACCATCTCATTTTACGCAAGTGGAGTGCTGTGGTCTAGTGGTAGACGTTGGACCCATGATCGTAACACTGTTGGTTCGATCCCCGCCATTGCCATATGCGTTGTGTCCCTGAGAAAGACACTTTATCTGCATTTGCTTAGTACTGGTTCTACCCAGGAAGACATCGAGAGTGATTCATATAAGTTCATGGAGCTTTCGTTACAATCGATTTGAAATAAATAAGTTTAAACTAATTTTTAATACGCATATTCGATTACGGGTGTTTTTAAAACCTGTGAATAAACCTTTACTTTTAATTGGCACATATACATTATTATATAACTTGAACACTTGCATTGAGTTTTGATACAAGGTTATGAAGTGTAATTTTACAATTATCTGGTGAGTTAGTTTCATTAAGCAGTTTTTATGATGTGAGGTGAATTTGCCTTTTCTTTGCAAACTCGGGCTAAAAAAGTACTGGAACTAGATATGCCCAGGTTACTGTATTATTTTTGCTTTTCTCATTTGTACATATGCTTAAATGCTATGTTTGCAGGATTTAAGAGGTGTGTGTGTGTGTGTGTAAGGTGTGGGTGACGGAGTCGTGGGGGCGTTAGTAGTGTGCTGTAAGTAATATTTCTAGCATAATTTTTCGAGTATATGCAATTTAAACGGGTTCTCGGGGGTCGTAGGCTTGAGAGTGCAGTATAAATCGCATATGAGAAAAACATGCTATAAATGTTTTGTACCAGAGCCATTTATCCAAGTATGCGCGTGCAAGAAGTTTTAGGGCGTTGCAGTTTTCAGTATTTAGTAAACATAACAACTCGATCCAATCAAGAAATAGCATTATCACGTGGCATGAGCAGGAACATGTTTTGATTATTGCAGCCAACCGCCTTTGTATATTATTGGGCAAGTGCAATGTCAAGGAGTGCTGTTTTGGTAATGGTATAGTCGTTTTAACTGACAGGTTGTGTGTAAAGATTACAACTGTGCACGCGTAAAATTGAGTAGACAACTGCCGAATCTGCCATTTATAGCACGGCTGAAATATACCGGCATTTATAGTACGGTTTAGATGCAGACCTTCAAGTTTATGAAACTTATATCATAAGCAAGAACAAAGGAAAACCATTAGAGCTACGGTACAATATGCAATTATGGCCTTTTTCATATTTGGTAAGCATCATGCAGCAATATTCGGATATTAAAAAAAGTTTCACTTAAGTCCAATTTATTTTTAGCCAGGAAGTTTGGGTGGGGACATGTTCATGAAGTAAACCAAGTGGGAAAAAGTGTGGCCGGTGCGGGACTCGAACCCGGGACCCCTCGCTTACAGGGCAAGTGCTCTGCCAACTGAGAAAACCAGGCCACCGGGTAATCAATATCACCACACTCATATCCCTTTTAACAGCCACCCCAGTTCTTCCAGACCCCCGGTCCCGCATTCACCATGCTAACCCACATTCACTGATTTATCATTGTCAGTGAAATAAACCAAGGGTAAAAACTGCGGCTGGTACTGGACTAAAACCGAGGCCCCTCGCTTACAGGGAGAGAGAGTTCTCTACTGTAACCAACTGAGCTTACCGCCCCCCCCCCCCTTGCCCCCATGGTATATGTGCAATATATATACTGATATACTGGCACTCCCACTACTCCCCCCCCCCACCCACCCCGCATGGTACCTTGCCCCCATGGCATGGTATATTTGCAATATATATATACTGGCACCCCCCCCCCCCCTCCCCCCCCAATTTTGCCCCATGGTATATTTGCAATATATATAACTGGCACTCTATCGAAAAACTATGGGAACACGCTAGATATATTAAAGTATACTCACAAATAAAAGGCTCTTTAAGACTTTTCCTGAATGTGTTGGGTTGGTGGGTGGGGGAAACTGCTTCCCATGTCAGGCCCTGATTGCACATAAAAGACACATATTTAACGCATGCCATGTTATCGCCTTTGTAACACTATGTTGTACTACTTTAACATGTATGTGTTAGACCTGACACATGTTAACTGTTTTGTTATACCTAGATTACCGTACACACTAGCAGGCCTAGATTGTTTACACTTTTATCGCGCCGTTTTATGACGTCATTAATGTGTTCCGTGAAGATAATATACTTATAGAAACAGCTGCTTCTTCTATAATAATTCTGCGGCAAATCGTTCGCACACGTATTGATACGTTTTATATTAAGATATAATTATTATTAGTCATACGCAAGGTGTATTAAGCGCCATGTATCAATTCACCGTTTGTCGTATAAACCACGTGTAAATCCGAAGAAAAACAACGAAATCTCAGCTCTATATATTAACACGAACTTCAATAAAAACGTATTAAAAGTTACCAATTACTGTCTTTAAATCGAAAATAATCAACAAAACATGTCAGCAACTTAATTTCAAGGACAACTAATGAGTATTATTAGACTGAATTCAGCACGAAGACGCATGCGCAAAGACACGCGAAGACACAAAATGCGTTAACTTTAATTGGCAATTTTGCATAAAATTTACACAATTAACAATTAAAACTATGACCGATTGGTAGTAAATAATATTATTGATATTTAAGTTGGAATATTTGTATTAATACTGCCATTCTCGCAAAGTAATAGGCCCATAACTGAAGGCTACACTTGTTGAAATATCGCAACATTTTGAAATATGGATCATGTTTGAAAGTGTATTGTACAGCCAAACGGAAGTATATCGTAATAAAACTCACGGTAATCGAAAGGCCAATCTAATATGAATGATACAAACCTGATATCATCACAACATTCAAAGTAAAACCGGAATTATAGGCTTTCTAAAACACAACATATGCGTGGACTTTCCGAAGTGCGTGTGGATCTCACGTGACACCGGCACACTGTTCCAATTAGAGATCACTGTCTTGAAAAGGAATAATATCATAAGAACGCATCATAAGAACGCACAAGCGCTATAATGCATATCTGACGATTGTTATGATCACTGTCTTGAAATAAAGTAATATGTTAAGCAAATGTGAAGAAGGAGGCACATGCGCTTTAATGCATATTGGACGATTGGTATGAAAATGTATAGTAATATGTAGATACAACTATGTTGTCGCATATTGGGCAATATAAATGATGTAAGTAACTAAACACTGACCTGAGTGGATATGGTATGTTTATACCAATGACCTGGACGTCAGCGTAACATACACGAATCTCAAGTACTGTTTAGTCTACTGCACCTGGTGAACTACTGTGAGACTATATCTCAAAAAAGAAATAAATGAAGAAATTATAGAGAAGCATATAATTAGTCATAATTAAATGGCTAGGACATTATGATGTACATATATAGACAATTACATATACATTACATATATTCAATATTCAACTCACTTCGTGTCACAGCATATCGTGTAAAACAACAATTGATTAGATTCCATACTAACTGGACCGAGCAACTAAAATATCTTGGGAAACGCGTTAATGCGAAATATATAATTCTGAGATACAACTTCACTTATTAGTTAGAAGTGGATAATTTTAACCTTTTCTTCGCAGAAAGGATGGCTCCCCTGACTGATCTGAAATAGTAACGCATGCCAGAAGGTTCCTTGTTGTGTACACCATCAAAATGAATAAATTTTGCGAGGAAACGAGAAAAGAAGTTTCTCCCAGAGTTTAACCAGAAGTGTATACAATTACTGGTTTGCAGAGCTTCCTAAAACAGCGAATTTGTCAAGGCAACACGGTCGTTATAAAATCTTCACATCTACAGCGTGGAAGGATTTCTGAAATTTAAACAATTTCCGTTCCTTCTTCAATGCATTTCTTTGCAAGGGAGCAGATAGATGTCACTAATGTCTTTGGATATACAACCGGACTACAGAGGTCATTGCTACCAGTATCTAAAAAAAAAAAAAAACTATTTTGGAATGTAAAAAGACCGGTATACTATCACGTTTATTCCACACGCTCTTAGGCAAATGTTGGTCGGAGATCACAGCACCCCAAATTCCCAGCCAGTGTACCTTTAACCGATCATTCAAATTAAGGTTTTGTAACCCCAGTGGTGTAGTCCAATTAGATAAACGTTGAATGAAATAATGGCCTATTAATAACACATTCATGTTCAATTAGTCATGCATACACACTGGGCGATGGCTAACACAGTGCGAACTGCTGTGCTATAATTAGCCAATTAGCCGCGGTAAGCCGTTGTCTGAGATAATTCTAAAATTAGACCAATTGTGAAAAGTTATTTACACTGTGCTAATAATTCGGAGGAAGTGTACATATGATAAAAAGGTATACTAGTATCCCCAGTTAGAACCAACTAATTCAGACGCCCTAATTTGTAGCTTAGTGTTACCATACTGCTTGAATAATATACTTCTAATACTGTATAATTTATGTATACGTTCTGTTGTCTGGCGAACACAAGCTCATATACTTCGCATAAATACTCGATAAATCGATTAGTTTGTGTAGAACCAGGTAATACCTTCAATCGAAGACGATGTAAGGCGTAATATGCAACTAGTTCAAGAATGAAATAGATTAACAATAATGCAATATAGAGTAAAATGCAGGAAGAAAAAGGGTTGACAGACCTGACTCTCTCGCAGAAAAATGGCGTCTGTCTTCAATACCTCCCTAGAGGGATATTGGTCCCCGAATTGGTGATTGGCCAGCTTCACAGACATTAAGAGTGCATAATCGTCTGCTTAGCCTTGTCAGAGTACTGAGAGTACCAAACGCCCCGGCTCTCTGTCAAAACATAAATCCGTTTTCCTTATTTCAACAGAAAACCCTATTATTTCATTAAATATGTTTATGTTTCGTTTTCGGCCGTACAAAGTGCAGGTAACCTGAGTTCATTATTGTCAATGTGGAAAGCAAGGCACTAAGAACTATAGTATAGTTTTGTACTTGTCTGACTTGATTTTGTAACCCCAGTGGTGTAGTCCAATTAGATAAACGTCGAATGAAAGAATGCCCTATTAATAACTATTCATGTTCAATTAGTCATGCATACACACTGGGTCAGATGGCTAACACAGTGCGAACTGCTGTGCTATAATTAGCCGCGGTAAGCCGCTGTCTGAGATAAATCTAAAATTAGACCAATTGTGAACAATTATTTACAATGTGCTAATAAGTCTGCGGAAAGTGTAGATGTGATCAAAAGGTATACTAGTATCCCCAATTAGAACCAATTAATTCAGACGCCCTAATTTGTACCTTAGTGTTACCACACTGTTTTAATATATATACTGCTAATATTGTATATGTAAACGTTCTTTTGTCTGGCGAACACAGGCTCGTATACGTCGCATAAATACTCGATAAATCGATGAGTTTATGCAGAACCAGTTAATACCTTCAATCGAACACGATGTATGGCGTAATATGCAACTAGTTGAAGAATGAAATACACTTCTCAAAACTGCTAACTACACCGCTACGTTTTGGGTTATATATATCGATGGGTTGAATGTTTTTCAATAAAATAAAAAGGAAATACCAATTCAATCATTTTTACATCATTTCATTTTATTTTTTTCATGGGCAATGCTAGAACTAAACCACAATAAGCAATTACAAACGACCCATGTAAACACTAAAGTCACACTTTTCCCATATCTACATGTAGATATGGGAAAAGTGTGACTTTAGTGTTTACATGGGTCGTTTGTAATTGCTTATTGTGGTACAATAAGCAATTACAAACGACCCATGTAAACACTAAAGTCACACTTTTCCCATATCTACATGTAGATATGGGAAAAGTGTGACTTTAGTGTTTACATGGGTCGTTTGTAATTGCTTATTGTGGTTTAGTTCTAGCATTGCCCATGTAGATATGGGAAAAGTGTGACTTTAGTGTTTACATGGGTCGTTTGTAATTGCTTATTGTGGTTTAGTTCTAGCATTGCCCATGAAAAAAATAAAATGAAATGATGTAAAAATGATTGAATTGGTATTTCCTTTTTATTTTATTGAAAAACATTCAACCCATCGATATATATAACCCAAAACGTGAGCGGTGTAGTTAGCAGTTTTGAGAAGTGTAGATGAACAATAATGCAATATAGAGTAAAAAGCAGGAAGAAAAACGGTTGACAGACCTGACTCTCCCGCAGAAAATCGCGTCTGTCTTCAATACCTCCCCAGAGGGATATCCATGACAAGGGATATTGGTCCCCGAATTGCTAATTGGCCAGCTTCACAAACAGATTGTCTGCTTAGCCTTGTCAGAGTACTGAGAGTACCAAACGCTCCGGCTCTCCGTCTAAACATAAATCCGTTTTCCTTATTGCAACAGAAAACCCTATTTTTTATAGCATTTACCACACCATTGTATCGAATAAAATTTGTTTTGATTCCAAATCTTTGTTCACATTCCAACTGAGAGAGAAATGTGCCATCGTGTTTAAATAGATCATTAATATGAATAATTCCTTTATTATACCACGCTTTATAAAAGAATGGTTTTCCTACAATTAAAATCTCGTCATTTAGAAATATAGAGATTTTCAAACAGTCCTTTTCAGTTGAAGGTTTGTTCATTTTTCTAAATGTATAAAATGATTCTAGTACATCTGCCCAAAACGGATTTGTTATTTGTTTTATTAATGAACTTAGATGATTGTTTCCTAAGTTTATTATGTCTTTTATATTCATTTGTTCTTCTATTATATTTTTCCAAATTCCTTCTTTTAAAATCATTCTTCTTATCCATGTAACTTTAAGGGCCATATTAAATGCCTTAAGATTTATCATTTGTAACCCGCCTTCAAAGTAATGTTTGACAAGTACTGTATGTTTTATATTTGAAGGTCCTTCCCACAAAAAGTTATATCTTTGTTAACTTTGTATCAATATAACGTTTTATTTTGTCTATATCGACTGTCGCTATGTTTCTATCAGCCTGAACGGGAATATTGTGGTGTTATTTCGGTGGAGATTGCGTGGAGGTAGAATGGCACGGCAGAGTTTACATTTTGGGATTTTTTTCTTATTTTTTTTTTTCTTTCTTCGTTTTTCTGTATCAAGTTTATATTTAAATATATTGTTACAATTTCAAACCGATAATCATATACACTTTTTCAGCCACATTGGAGAGAACTGTAACTAATGTTGTAATAACTTGTAGTTCAATCAATTTGCATATGTTTCTATGAATATTGTGATGTTGAATTGATGTATTGTAACATATCTGCAATAAAATATTATTAAACTAAACAAAAAGTTATAAAATAATGAGTTTATTTCTTTAGTGATGATTACATTTGGATTTGGTAATGCGATAAATAAATGGTTTAATGTTGGAAGTAATAATGATTTTATAACTGTTATTTTCTCTAGCGGTGTTAAGACTCTTCTTTTCCAAATGTTAATTAGTCTTTCTATCTTTAATACTTTTTCTTTGTAATTTATGCTAGACATTTTGTTTAAATCAATATAAAATGTAATTCCTAATACCTTAAACTCGGTTTTACCCCATGTCAGTTTCCATCTTGATTTTATTGTATCGCTACTGTATTTTTTTAAACCAATTCATATAACTTTTGTTTTATCAAAATTTACTTTAAGACCAGAGTATTTAGCATAATTTGATCATTCCTTAAGGGTTTCATTTAGAGATTGTTGAGATCCATCAAGGAAAGCAGAGGTATCATCAGCATATTGGGATAATTTATATTTGGTGTTACCGATCGTAATACCCTGAATGTTTTTATTATTTCTGATTTTGATAGCTAGAATTTCAGCGCAAAGTATAAAAATATAAGGCGATAACGAATCACCTTGACGGCAGCCACGTCCTATAGTAAAAATGAAGATAAGTTATCGCCCTGATTAATAGCTAGTTTTGCATTTTTATAGAACAGTTTAACCCATGATATTATTGAACTTCCAAATCCAAAGTAAGTAAAACTTTGTAAATAAAGTTCCAAGAAATAGAGTCAAAAGTTTTTTCAAAATCTATTAATAAGAGTAAGCCAGGTATATTTTTTTCTTCTGCATAGTGCATTATATCATATATAAGTCTTGTATTTTCCCCAAGGTATCTGCCTGCAATGAACCCTGTTTGGTCTTTATTTATTAGTTTTTGAAATGTAGTTTTGAGTCTATTAGCTATAGCACTTGAAGCAATTTTATAAACACAGTTCAACAATGAGATGGGTCTATAGTTTTTTAAAATATAACGAGACTTTTTTCTTTAGGATTGCACGTTATAATTCCTTCTATTTGTGTAACTGATAATTCACCCTTTTCAAATCCAAAATTTATTGATCTTACAACGAAATATCCTAATTTCTTCCAGTAAACTTTATAAAAATTTGATCCAAATCCTGAAGTACCAGGACTGCGGTTATTTTTCATTGACTTAAGGGCATCTGAAGCTTGATCGTAAGTAATTTGTCCTTCGAGTGCATTTGACTCGTCTGTGTTAAGTTTTGGAATATCATAGTCCTTTAGTTCATTTTCAAGATTAATGTCATTTAATTCTGAATCTTTACAAGAATATAACTTTTGATAGAAAAGTTTTGCTTCATCTAATATTTCAAATTGATCTGTTATAAAACTGCCATCACTTTTTTCTATTTTCGGTATTTTTTTACTTATAATTTATAGTTATGCGACTCTAATTTACAGAAATAATTGGTAGGTTTTTCATCATTTTCTATAATTTATGCTCTAGATCTTATCATATGGCCTTGCATCTTAACTTTACGAATGTCGGTTAGTGAATTTTTTAAATCATCAAGCTCTTGTATATTGTCTTTAGTGACATTAAGTTCAATCTGTTCTATGTTTTTAATGATTTCATTTTCTAAACTTTCCCTTTCTTTTTTTTTAAAACACGAGTATGATATGGACTTTCCTCTAATCTCCATTAACAAAGCTTCAAGAAAGAGCTGATCATCAATCACAAACTGTAACTCTTTATCTGAAATATTATCTATAGTCTCAAGATTGTAGACTGGAAGTGCATACTGGATTTTTACCCCCTGGATTTTATTGTTAATGGTATTTAAATAATCTATATCTGCAAGTAGGGAATTATTGTGTTTCCATAAGGGTTTTCCTTTTTTAAAAGGTGTAAATGAGATATTTAAAATGATCATTGAGTGGTCTGACCTATAACCTGGTTCAATTGTACATTTATTTACTTCTCCATGTATATCGTTTAAGTGTTGGGTAAATTTCTCGATATGGATCCATTAAATTAAATTGTTCTATAATTTCTAAAACCATTTTTTGCGCCTTTGTATTATTTATATTTGTATAGTTAAAATAGTCTGTTAATGGGTCTTGAACAATATTAAAATCTCCACATATTATGAATTTATCATTGTTAAAAGTCACTGTTATATTCATTATGGTCTCAAAAAAGGGAAGGTGAATCCGAGTTTGGCCCATATAAACTAATTAATGTAAATCGATTATTATCTACTGTTAAGTCCACAATAATAAAGTTTCCCTCAGGGTCAGATTTGTATGTGTGTATTTTATAATCAATGTTTTTGTTAAATAATATTGCCACACCTCTCGAATTTGATGTGCCTGAACTGAAAAGAAAGTCATTACCCCATTGAGTGCGAATAAATTTCTCTGATGAATGAATATCTTGTAAACAGTATATATCACAGTTTTTAGATTTTAGATAGTTAAATAAATCTAATCGTTTTGAGACAGAGCCAAGACCCTGACAGTTGAACGATAACAGTTTAAGTTCCATCAACAAAGGTTATATGTAAAACAAGAAAGGGCCCAAATGAAAACACATTGAACAACATTTTGAAGTGTGATAAACAAAAGTGTAAATGGAGATGCAAAATAATAATAAAATATATTAACATATGAAAAAGGTAATGGAGTGATAAAAACTTAACATTTAGGTCTTCACTTAAAAAAAGCTAAATAATATAATTTAATTATATATTCATTTCTTTGATGATTCTGAATGTAGTTATCTATTCATGTATTTAATATTTGGTTTAAAAAGAAGTAATATTGTTAAGAACAGTAAATTCCTCTTTTTTTAAAAAAAAAGAGAAAAAAAAAGAAAAGAATGAATATTACTTCATAAAAAAGGCAATATATTTGAAAATTACGGTCAGTAACGTAACATACAGAGACATGGGGAATATGGTAAACTCTTAAACTTTGGAAGAAATGTTAAATGTATCATCTGCAACTGGGAGTACAATTAAATGTTTATAAAACAGATGGTTTAACCATTCAATAATTGGATTATTTGAGCTACTATATACTAATATGAAATTCTTTTAAATAATGGGTTCCAATTTTAGGTCAAATGCAGCAAGAGGGATGGTATAGTAAATGTATAAACAAATGGTTCAATAATTGGGTCATTTGGAGCAACAGGTAGTATGCAAAGTAATTTTAAACAATAAGTACACATTTTAGGTTAAATGCATAAGGGGTAATGTTTAAACTCAAAGGAGTCAATGTATATGGGAGTAGCGTAATGCGCAATGGGGCCAATGTAAGGGTCATATTACATGGGATCATTTCCATTATTTTTTCCAGCAATGCATGGGTTTAACTGGGTCATACATCACAGAGAGTATATTAGCATGTTTGTAATCAAATGGGTAGCACCATTGGTCACATGTGGCATGGAGTACATGGAGTCATTGTATATGTAGTTTTTTTTATACAAGATGGGGTCAATAATTGGGTAATGTGCAAAAGGGAGTATTTATAATAACTGTTTATATACAGCGGGGTTAATGGTTGGCTATTGGGGAGTATTTATAGTAAATGTTTATATACAGCAGGGTTAATGGTTGGCTATTATATGCAACAAGGGTTTATTTCGCTGTCAATATACCATCAGGTCATTTAAGTAAATAAAAGGTTATGCTCCTGTGTCATGGGGTAAATCCATATCCAATATTCACAAGATGTGATAATTCCAGTTAGTTGTGAATTATTATAGGCTATATCCAGTGACCCTTAAATGTTTCACTGAGTTCTAAAATATATAACTGTTGGCATGTAAACCATCATAAACCAGGTGACAATTGTAATAAATTATTATGCAGTGATGCATGAACGTTTCACTGAGTTCTAAATTGTTTCACAGATAACAGAAATCATATTATCACAAACAGACACAATCCAAATTAAAAACACTTTGTAACTGTAAAGAAGTGATCCATACAAAATCTCACTTAGTTCTATAAATTTCACTTCCTAACCTATTTTCTCAACACACTGTTGATATTGTCAAATATGTCAAACTTTTGACGAGTTCCTGAGTTGGACTTCCCATATACGGATCCGTTAAAGTACCAGGCTTGTTCTACTTCCTTATGGTCCCATAGTGTTTTTATAAGCTCTGCATTAAGCTTTGTCACATCATCTACGAGGCGGTGTCCTGACTCTTGAATTCCTTTCGCTTTCTCATGACCTTTGCCTTCTCGTTGTTGTTCAGTAGCTTTACGAGTACAGGTCGTTGGTGGTTTTCCTTCCCAGGGATACGATGTATGACTATAATCTTAGAGGAATCAAGTGTTACCCCTTGGCTTCCATCAAGTCACATACTTTATATTGAAGGTTCTCCACAGATCCTGCTGGCTGCTCTTCAATATTGAAGATCTTGAAATTGTTTTTTCTCGAGTATTGCTCGTTGAAGTTGGCCTTAGCTAGAGCTTCCTTTGATCTAATTTCAGTCTCGTGGCTTAGACTTGTTGTCTTTGACATTTGACATTTTAAGGTGGTAATGTCTTTTTTCAGCTGGTCATTTTCCTTCTGAATTTGTGCCAACTTTTCATTTAACACTTGTTTTCTCTGTAACCTTAATGTCAATGGTAACTTCCATGTTCTCATACAGGTCGGAGATTATTGATTTCACAGTGTCTTTTATGAAGATTTCCATATCATCTTTCTTCATAACCATTTTGAAATCTTCCCTAATGTGTTTCATGTCATCAGTTAATCCCTCAAGTTGGTGAGTGATAACAGTAATTTCCTCTACACTGCAGTTTGGAGAAACTTCAGTGAGTGGTCTCTTTGGTGTGGGTTGTTTGCCCGAGGCTGTGTTGCCAGAGTTTCCCTTTGCAAATGACTTGGCTGGCTTCATTATTATGACACCTTTGTTGCTCATGTTGACAGACAATGGCAGTTATCCACAGTAGTCCTTTAATCCTTTAATACTCTTTGGGAGAGTATCAAAACACCTTATATCCAAAAACGTGATAAATTCAAACAAAGAAAAACTTAAGTTTTTTTGCTATTTTCTTCTAAACTAAAATCTCTATTTCAAATATTTTTTCACAGTGTTGTTAACTAAGTCTTTACACACATATCAGTCATTTCGTTTCAAATTTTGTCACTATTAATCATTTCTAAAGATCAAAAATGTAAGCAATGAATAAACCTAGAGCATCATTGCAATATAGCCTGAGTGTTAATATGTTAATTAAATGGCATGTTTCGAAAGAACAAAGCCGTGTGCAAACAGAAAATATAGCATACGCAGAACACAATCCACCGAAAACCACGCATTCAAAAACAAACAACATTTGCAAGAATAAACATGAGCAACGTGTGCGACACCACAAATATAAAGAGGTTGAACGGGCAGTGGCGAAAAGGCAGCTGAGAGTTTAAACCAGGATAAAGAGTGCACCACACGTTAGTCTTACCCATTGTATCATCCCAGTTAAGCAGGAAAGTGTAAGTAAAAAATCCCCGCAAGGCTATATTCTCTTATAAACTAGTCATCATAAATAAAAAAATTATAAATATAACACACCTGTGATCATGTGTAAATGAATATAAAAACAAAAGCCTATAAAGTCACAAAGCAAGTATTCAGTGACACGACAGAAGCTGGAACAACAAGAGAATAACAGATAACCAAGACACGATTGAAAACAAACATTTAACTTTACCATCCCTTCAGGACAATAGATATACGTCGACATAGCGTCCACACACTGTCTAGTCATCGCACAATTAAAACGAAACGCACAGAAGCTAACTTTAAATGAGTCAACCACTAAACACACAGTGCGTTGTAAACTGATAATGTCATAACCTCTGTTATCACATAACTTACGGTGTGGGAGTGGAATAACACCATTTTATATTTTCGATATACCACTAGTTATATATGAAGGCAAATAAGCATATTATGCGCTGTCAAAAAAAAATTTGATAATGACTATTATCCAATCCCACGGTTAGTGTCGGTTTCGCTGGTTAACACGACAGGCAAAATGCAATAAATTCTTTATGTGAGTTATGAAATAAATAGAATCTAACATTCGTTCTCATTCATTATTGAATTTATTAAACTTTTTAGCAAAAATGATATAATGCTCGGCAAAAGCCTGGCATTATATATCATTTTGCCAACTCGTTTAATAAATTCAATAATGAATGAGACTCATGTCAGATCCTCTATTCATTACGCTTTCTAACAATAAACACTGAACAAGTTAAATAAAGTTTAATACGGATTGTATGAAAGTGGTCATAACCACGATTCTTGCTAAGTTCGTACAATTAAATCACCATAGAAGTCAGGTTGTGATAGTTTGTGTCTCAGAGCAGTTCTTAAATTGCTTTAAAATGTGAAAAGTAGATCTTTGTTACGATAATAATATTTTGCAAATGCTGTGTTAACGGTGACCCTGATGGAGTAGCGGTTGAATACAAAGAGTACGACTGTTGAAGTCCTCTACAAGCTCTAGCACGAATAAGTTGAGAAACACAAACCTATTAAGGTTGCTCCGGACATATATGTTGCTCATTATTTCTTTCTACAAAAGTCAGATTCAGACCAAAGTAATCGAATTTACGCATACATCATTAACAGGCGTGAACGCTTCTTTATAAAATGTATTTGTCCCATGACGTTATCAATACGTATGATGTATTATATACTCTGGTAAAAGATGAACGAATGAGTTTTATCGCAAAACTTGATAATTTATTTATTGACTTGAAAGAAGTCAGAGCAATAAATAAGACAAGGTAGGATTGCAGACAAACCATCTAACGATTTAGTTATGTTTGTGATTTAGGTAGAGAGAGTAATCGTACAAATATAAAGAAGCGCATTGTGGTAAGCTATGATCGTGCACCAAGCATGCTTTGCGTTGCAAAGTAAACGGATCATAACTTCTATTGTTAAATGTTCCTTAACCTATATAAAGAACGGCATTGTGGTAAGCTATGATCGTGCACCAAGCATGTCTTGCGTTGCAAAGTAAACGGATCATAACCTCTATTGTTAAATGTTCTTTATCCTATATAAAGAACGGCATTGTGGTAAGCTATGAGCGTGCTCTAAGCATGCTTTGCGTTGCAAAGTAAACGGATCATAACCTCAATTGTTAAATGTTCTTTATCCTATATAAAGAACGGATGTAAGATTAGGATCTTTCTAAATATATAAATTTCGTTTTATTGTGTTGTTTTTTTGTGTGTGTTTGTTTGCATTCCAGACAAAAACCTTGACGGTCATGGAGTTGAAAGTCGGAGCTAAGAAGAACATTATGCTGTAATTGGTTATTATATAAAATATATGATTCCTGCCTGTGCAAGGTGAATCAAAGCTCGTGAGAGTATTGCATAACATACATAACATTCAAAACGTTAGTAGCTGGCGGCATCAGCGCACAACATATCTCTGATATGCAAGAAAAATAATCTTTTATGGGTATTCGGTTCAGATAGGGAATTCCAACCCTCGGTATACGTGTTTTAATCGGAACCTCGGCAGAGCCTCATTTCCGATAAAAACACGTATACCGAGTGTTGGAATTCCCTATCTGAACCGAATACCCATGAACGATTCTTATATTCTTAGCCTACGTCAGTACGAAACATCGGCCTAACTATCGAATAACGGTTATAACGAAAATGTTTTTTTGTGAGCAAATTGATCTGGAACAAAGCAAATACGTCGCATATGCGGATTTTCATCTTATTCATTACAAAAAACGAGACATATTTCTCTACGAAAATTACTGACTCCAGTAGTGATAACAAAACGGTTAGAATCTGCCTATCCGATTCAGGATATGTCTTGGCTAAAAATGGGGCGATCGCATTCGTAAACATGATTTTCTGTGTCTGTGTCTGCGCATTATTGGCAGTAAAGGCAATACATATATAATATATGCTGCAGAATCAATGACTCATTGGTTGTAAGAGACATAATATATACATGGTTGACGAACATCGGTCCGTATAATTGCATGTACGTACGCACGCACGTATGTAATCACGCACACACACACACACGCGCGCAAACACACAAGCACGCAAGCACTCTAGAACGCACGTGCGCTCACACACACACAGGCATACACACAAACACGCACGCACGCACGAACGCAGCCGCACACACATACACACACACACACACGCACGCACGCACGCACACACACACACACACACACACACACACACACACACACGAACATACACGCACGCACGCACGCACGCACAAACACATGCACGAACACATGTACACACACACATACACTCACTCACACACATACACTCACTCACACACATACACTCACTCACACACACACACACACACACACACACACACACACACACACACACACACACACACACACACACACACACACACACACACACACACACACACACACACACACACACACACACACACACACACACACACACACACACACACACATACACTCACACACACACACACACACACACACACACACACACACACACACACACACACACACACACACACACACACACACACACACACACACACACACACACACACACACACACACACACACACACACACACACACACACACACACACACACACACACACACACACACACACACACACACACACACACACACACACACACACACACACACACACACACACACACACACACACACACACACACACACACACACACACACACACACACACACACACACACACACACACACACACACACACACACACACACACACACACACACACACACACACACACACACACACACACACACACACACACACACACACACACACACACACACACACACACACACACACACACACACACACACACACACACACACACACACACACACACACACACACACACACACACACACACACACACACACACACACACACACACACACACACACACACACACAAACACTCACGTACGTACATGGACACACGCGCACACACGCGCTCACAACACGTAAACACACACGTACAGACAAGTAACCACATTTACACACACGTACACACATGTACACACACGTACACATATGCACACAAAACATACGTACGTACGCACGCACGCACACGAGCACGCGCAAACACTCAAACACATGTTTGAATGTACGTACGCACGCACGTACGCACGTACGCAATCACGCACACGCACAAACACACACACATATGTTACTGCTGTAAGCGTTCTAGTGCTGGTATCCTGGGGCGCTATAGTTTCCAACGGTACATCGGTTAATCACTTAACTTGCAGTGCGTTGCAAGATGATATACGATCAGCTAAAGTTTCGAATAAGTTTGATATATATTGTATGAAAGTGATGATAAGCACGGATCTTACGACGTAAAGCTAGACACCATAGAATTCTGGTTTTGATTGTCCTTGTCGCAACTTATATTTAAAATATTTACTCACTGGGGTCACCATTTGAACAATAATAGTAAAAGAATATGCTTATGATATAGTTTTAAAGACACCAGTTTATTGGGTCAAAAATGATTTTTACACTCGATATATTGGGTCCTTACCTTGTTATAGGGTCCTCAATCTGCATATTTGGTCTTGCCCAACAATTCAACGACCCAACAATACATGCATGTTTAACAGACCTACATTTACCTAATTAAGCCTCTCCCACATAACTTATTTTACACGTTTATTGGGCCCCTGAGTAGGGTTTATCTCCCCTTGATAATTTGTTAACATATATATACTGTTTATCCAATCAGAGGTCAGAGTTCAGGAACCAATATATTGGGAAATGCACAATGACCCAATAAACTAGTGATGCGGTATATGTATATATTTTAACAAGACCCAGAAAAAATGTTGGGTCAAACCCAGTATTATGGTTTGAGAATAAAAGGCTTTAACAGTTGAGTTACCCGTTAAGTTACGACTATATAGGGATACATAAGTACCCGTAGGTGTACTTAATTCATAAAAAAAATACCAAAAACGTATATTCACACTATTTCATGGTGGTCCAAATAAATGTGTTCAAATTGAGAGACCCAGTATTCTGGTGACTTTAAGTATATATATATGCCTATATATATGGTGCATATAGTTATGTATATTTTGCTTTTTATAGTAGTAGAATTTGTATGGCGGTTCGGAACTATTTGCTAGAATGTGTGCAGTGTATGAATACGTTGTCATTAACGATGGAACGCAATAGTCCCGTCTAAAACGCCCAGCGCTGATTTAAAACGCCCCTTTAAACCCTCCTTAGACGCCTAGAGTGCTGTGAAAACAGAACACTGAACATAATTGACAGGATCCATGAATTTGAGAGAGCAAACCCCAGTCAATTAATCCAGTCGACTTACAGGTGTCAAGACAACAATACAGTCTGGGTGTGTCAGAGTAGTGCAACATTTGTTGGTGTTCATTTCTGTTACAGGAAGCTATCCAGCTGGCTTGCGGAACGTCGGTGGTTCTACCCATGTGCCCGCCCGTGCACGAAAATTGCCCGGAGGGGCACCTGGGGTCTCCCTCCACCAATGGAAGCTGGAAAGACGCCATATGACCTTAGCTGTTGGTGCGACTATAAAACCCAATTCAATTCAATTCAATTCAATTCATTTCTGCTACATTTCCAAATGCAATTGTTCACTGAGTTTACCTGAATGCAATCGCAAATATACATTTAGGTATATTGAAGGTACTGGAGACGTTTTGAAAGAATACTAAGGTGTATCAATACGCGTTAAACCGTGAAAATGTGTATTAGTTGCATTTAATTAAAACGAACGGAAAAAAAGAAACAACAACATAACATAATGTATTGTCCTGCATGTAAAATGTGCGTGTACATATGGCCTTGCGGTTTGCACATGTGGCTAAACTGCATGCATTGAATTGAATATTGTTTGACGGCTCATCAACAAAGTTAGGTCATTTATGCGTGTGTATGTGTACATATGTGTACGTGTTTGTACATGTGTGTACTTGTCTGTATGTGTGTGTTTACGGGGTGTGAGTGAGTGCGTGCGTGTGAGTACATGTATGTACGTCTGTGTGCGTGCGTGCGTGCGTGCGTGCGCGAGCAGGTGCGTGCGTGCGTGCGTGCGTGCGTGTGTATGTGTGTGTGTGTGTGTGTCTGCGTATGTGTGTGTCTGCGTGTGTTTGTGTGTGTCTGTCTGTGTGTCTGTGTGTCTGTGTGTGCGTGATTGCGTACGTGCGTGCGTTCGTACATGCAAACATGTGTTTGAGCGTTTGCGCGTGCTTGTGTGCGTGCGTGCGTGCGTGCGTGCGTGCCTGCGTGCGTGCGTGCGTATGTTTGTGTACATATGTGTACGTGTGTGTACATGTGTGTACGTGTGTGTAAATGTGGTTACTTGTCTCTACGTGTGTGTTTACGTAATGCGAGCGTACGTGCGTGTTTGTGTGTGTGTGTGTGCGTGCGTGCGCGTGCGAACGTGCGTGCGTGCGTGTGTACGTGTGTATGTGTCTACATGTGCGTGTGTGTGTGCGTATGTCTGTGTGCATATGTGTTCGTATGTGTACATGTGTGAACGTGTGTGTAAATGTGTGTGTATGTGTGTGTGTGTGTGTGTGTGTGTGTGTGTGTGTGTGTGTGTGTGTGTGTGTGTGTGTGTGAGTGCGTACATACGCGCGTACATACGCGCGTACATCCATACATGTGTTTGCACGTGATTGTGTGCATGCGTGCGTGCGTTCGCGCACGTGCGTGTGTGCTTGCGTACGTATATGCATACATGTGTTTGTGTGTTTGCGCGTGCTTGTGTGCGTGCGTGTGTTTGTGTACATGTATGCACGTGTGTGTACATGTATGTACTTATCTATACGTGTGTGTGTGTTTACGTGTTGTGAGTGAGTGTGTGCGTGTGTCTACATCCATGTACGTTCGTGCGTGTAGTTGTGCGTGCGCTTGTGTGTGCGTGTGCACGTGTGTACGTATGTATGTGTGCACATGTACATGTGTGTACGTGTGTGTACATGTGTATGTGTGTGTACATGTGTGTACTTGTCTTTACGTGTGAGTTTACGCGTTGTGATTGTACTTGTGTACGTGTGCGTGTGCCAGCGCGTGCGTGCGTGCGTGCGTGCGTGCCTGCGTGCGTGCGTGCGTGCGTGCGTGCGTGCGTGCGTGAATTATATTGAATTGAATAAGAATTAACATGGGCCACATTTAAGCGTTCAACCACACATAGAGTTATGTTGAGATAGTGACAATGAAAGGTGACGGATCTGTTAAAGTATATTAAATGGAGGTAATTAGAACTCACTACTAATATATATAGGACCCAATATACCGAGTGCAAAAATCATTTTTGATCCAATAAACTGGTGTCTTTAAAACTATATATATATATATACACATAGCTAGGCGCCCTGCCGTAGTTCGTCCGAAGGTTGTCTGTCCTTGGTAGTTCACAAATGTTTCTCACTATATATATATATACACTGGTCAAAATTGCTAACCGGTCATTTTATTATTTGGAATATTATATCAAATATTGTATATTTTGAGTTGATATTTCATACAAATAAATATGAGCAGCAAACAAAACAATCAATACACTTTGTAACTTCAAAATCCGCACTTCCGGTCTCGTGACTTATTTTGGCGCGAAATCGCATTATTCTCCCGTGCTGCACGAGGTAAGATTTGAACATGTGTTTGTGTTCTCGGAATTGTTTATCGTTTCAATCCCAAACAAAAACTTACTAAAAATTAAATAAAAAATGCGTCGCATGACAACGGAAGAGCGTGGACGGGCCGTCGGTATGATTATTGCTGGTACTTCGATTCGGCAGGTAAAGGACATTGCGTAATTTGTTCATTTTTATTAATTTATTTTATCGATTTTCTACGTTTTATTTTCTCTTTTTCAAGTCCAGTATTGTGTATTATAATATTCCTCATCCTTCCGGCAGGTTAGTTTATTCATAAGTTTACTTGTCTGTCCGTCCGTCCGTCCGTCTCTTCGTTTGTTCGTTCGTACATGATTCTGTCTAACCATGTTCATTATTTCTGAAAAAGTCGCAAGCATGAGTTGTTTTATATGTATAGGTAGCCAGAACAGTCAACAGAAGTTTTTCAACAATTCACGACCTTTGGCTCAAGTACAATCGCACCGGAAGTGTTGATGACCTTCACCGAAGGCCAAAAAGACGTGTGACAACGCAGCGTCAAGATCGCTACATCCTTGTAACACACCTTCGTAATAGAAGAATAACAGCGACTGATACTGCCAGACGTTTAATAGGCGTCCATAATAGAAACTTCAGTGATCAAACAGTACGAAATCGACTACGGATCATGGGATTGAGAGCGAGAAGACCTTTTGTGGGATTAGTATTGACTGGAAGACACCGGCGAATTCGTCTTCAGTGGGCCAGAAGGCATTTGAGGTTCACCAGAGCAGACTGGGCAAATGTCGCCTTTACAGATGAGTCCAGATTTAATCTTCAGAAGTCCGACGGTAGAGAGCGAATTTATCGACGACTTGGGGAACGATATTCGGATAATTGCGTCAACGAAAGATCTCATTTTGGAGGAGGGTCAGTGATGGTTTGGGGAGGTATTAGTTTGCACACTAAAACTGATATGGTGGTTGTTCGAGGAAACCTGAACGCAGACCAATACCAGCAACAAATACTTCGACCAACGCTTATTCCCCATATTCGCGCTAACCGTGGGATGACATTCATGCAAGACAATGCACCTTGCCATAATGCAAGAACTACCCGTCAGCTACTTCAGGGCAACAACATTCGAACAATGGAGTGGCCGCCATGTAGTCCGGATTTAAATCCAATCGAACATGTGTGGGACGAAATCGACCGTCGTGTGCGACAGTTACCAAGGCAACAACATATTGCTGACCTCACAAGGGACATAGTCAATGTTTGGAATAACATACCTCAGCGTTTTCTACATAACTACATAAATTCCATGCGACAACGCTGTTTAGCTGTTGTACGCGCAAACGGCGGTCATACGCGATATTGATTTTTGTAAATTTTGAAATTACTGGTATCTATGAATTTCGATCAAATAAACTTCTTTGAAATTCATAAAATACTTTGCTTTACTGATGTGATTACTTATAGAACATTTTTCAATACATTTATTTCCAATTTCACATATATTATTTTTTTCTGAGACAAATAAATAAGAAAATAACAAGTGATCGGTTAGCAATTTTGACTAGTGTATATGTTATAAAAGCTTATGATGTATACAACACTTTTGGTGGCATCAGAGAAATTGTAGATATAAGTATTAACTTTTATAATGCTAATTACGTTTCGTAATTTAAAATCGGGAATTCAAGAATTTAATAATAAATTTGTTTTAGCTAATAATGTAATTATTGTTTGACGCCTACATTACGTCAATGTTTTATCTCTGAAACTCAGTTGCTCTATTTCCGTATACTCTAGATCAATCTACTGAGGATGATGTTGTTTCCACAAATATCACTCGGTGCACTATTTTCAAGGATTGAGTAGACGAAACCAAAACCAACTACCAACTATGTACTGGATTCCTAAATTACATAAACATCCGTATAAGGCCCGCTTTATTTCAAATTCTAGTGCATGCACCACCACAAACATCTCCAAACTTCTTGTCTTACTGCCGATAAAGATCACGTTAAACAATATTATGCTAAAACTAATGAAAACTCTGTGATTTATTTATTTTGCTTCTTTTACAAATTCACGAGACGTTCTTGATACAATTTGTAAGTATTAGTATTATCTATAAGTACTTATGACTTCTCTACACTAAATACAACCCTTACCACATCACCTTATCAAAGATAAGCCTTTTGCTGCTTTTCAAAAAATAATTCGATGAAGAAGAAACTACATTTTTGGCCTGTAATAATATCAAAGCGTTTTTTACTAACGGCGATTTAGACAATTACACTATGCGGACTTGCCAAGAAGTTTGTGAAGCACTCATTTTCCTTTTAGATAACATTTTCGTCAGGTATGGAACTACCGTTTATAGACAAATTGTTGGTATCCGTATGGATCCGAACTATTGTTGCAGATAAGTTCTTACATAGCTATGAAAGAGATTTGATGTTGAGTCTTTTATCCGACACTCAGGCAAATGTAATTAAAGCGTTTAATGACACCTCTCGGTATTTGGATGACATATTGAACATTGACAATCCTTTTTTTTATGGTTAATAATATCTATTCTAAGAAACTTCAACTCAACATAGCTAACATAAAATCTGTTTAAACCCACAGCGGCCTTTTTTGCCACTGACCGTTCCAAGGCGGTAGCCCTATTGTCAACCCTTGTGTGTTTGTGGTGCTTATCTTGCTTTATAATCATCTTTATATATAGTTGTTATTTGTTTCTCTGTGTGTGTGTGTGTGTGTGTGTGTGTGTGTGTGTGTGTGGTGGGTGGGTGGGTGGGTGTGTGTGTGTGTGTGTGTGTGTGATTGGCTGTCGTCATTGAATGCTACTTTTCCTGTTCGATGTTTTTATGTTTACTTTTTGCCTCAGTGCATTCTACCAACACTACCCTAGTCTCGGCTTGCCAAGACCGTATCATGCATAATTATGTCTTTATTATTATAAATTATTTACAATTAGCCGATTTTATTCGAGCGTTTTTTCACGCGCGTAAATCGATGTTTTACGTGACGTCGTTTTGTTAATAATAGTAGTAAAAGTGAAAACGTCACTGATGCATCAGTTACACTTTTTGACGTCATTTGGTGTATTTGACATGTTAAAAGTACGAAATTAACATTCCATTAACTTAAAATACATATGACAGTCTCATAGAATCTCTCAAAGCCTCGCAAAAATCGCCCCTAACGTGAGGGTCGATTTCAAACTACTATTTTTCCACAGGCCTTGGTTCTGAAGATCATAGTGTAGCGAAGAAATCAGAAGTAGGCCGGGTGAATGAGGCTACGAAACCCCTGACATGAATTCAACAGTTTAAAGCATCGTAGTCTCAACTCACTGGTCTGAAAAATACAAAAAAGCAGGAGAAAAGGACGAACAAACACTGATATTGTGCGTTATATTTATTCATCTCCAGACAAACATATAATGATTACACAACTGTGACAATTGAACACAATTAACGGTGAAATCGGCTTATCTCTTAATTTCAAATCCAAAAACGATATATCATGTTATGGGACCGTTGTTTGTCTACTATTATACTAATGTGCACATGTCTCTTACAACCCATGAGTCATTGGTTCTGCAGCATATATTATAGGGACCGTTGTTCGTCTACCATTATACTATGTACATATGTCTCTTACATCCTATGAGTCATTGGTTCTGCAGCATATATTATACGGACCGTTGTTCGTCAACCATGTATATATGTCTCTTACACCTAATGAGTTATTGGTTCTGCAGCATATATTATATATGTATTGGCCTTACTGCCAATAATGCGCAGACACAGACGCAGAAAATCATGTTTACGAATGCGATCGCCCCATTTTTAGCAAAGACATATCCTGAATCGGATAGGCAGATTCTAACCGTTTTGTTATCACTAATGGAGTCAGTAATGACAGAGAATTCGCCATCATAGAGAAATATGTCTCGTTCTTTGTAATGTATCAGAAGAAAATCCGCATATGCGACGTATTCGCTTTGTTCCAGATCAATTTGCTCACAAAAAAACATTTTCGAAATAAGCGTTAGTCGATAGTTAGGCCGATATTGCCCCCTGGCGTAGGCTGAAAATGTCTGGTCCGTTATTACACCGTTCGTATTACCTCCAGTTATGTAACCTGCAACGACAATATTATATCTGGTTAACGTCTGATTAACGACAATACCTGTCCCCATTTCTAGTTGCTGATCGAAATTCTTTTGTACTTCGCTGAAGAATGAATCTGGATTAACCGAATTTGGCTCGTAAAACATGCTTACGAAATACTCTTTCACGAAAGAACCATTTGTAGAAGTAGTTTTGCTATAATCGATGATGAAGATTTTCCATTTTTCGCCCCAAAGCATGCCGACCCAGTCAGGTCTTGGACCACGTTTCTTGTCAGATATAATCTCTTCGAATGCCGTAGCATTAAGCAACATGGTATCATCTGCAGGAACAAGTCTTAGCACGACGGCGTAGGTTGTCTGGTACACAACGTTACTGATAAACGTACATGTATCGACGATTCTTATCTTGCCTAATGGACAATGTACCGGCCGACAATCAGGCACACGCTGAAATGTAGTAATAAGTAGTGTAACACTGTAACACTGTAAGGAGTGTTTCGTTAACAATCAGGCACATGTTGAAATATAGTAATAAGTAGTGTAACACTGTAACACTGTAAGGAGTGTTTCGTTAACAATCAGGCACACGTTGAAATATATTATTTAGTAAATATTGTTATATATTACACAATGGAATCGAAGCAATACACATGGTTTCAAGAAATTATTAATAAAGACAGCAAGGCTGGTTACCAATTTTAGCAGAACGAGACATTTAATGGTATTTAAATACATTTATTTAAGATATGCTAATATCGTTTCTTGTATACGTACAGTGGGTATATAATCACCTGGGTTAAACATCTAAATTTAAGATGAAAGGGAAATGTATTTTTAGTTTCGGATTTAGATTTACCCTTTTAGTTTTATGATAGCCACATTTCTGAAATTATTGTCCTATAACTGTTGTTTTTTTTCACCAATATTTATATAATTTCATTGTATCCCTAAAAGTGTCAAACGTTAAAAGTTAACTTATTGCATGAATACATTTTGAAATGGATTTATATCTCAGTTTATCGTAGCAGTATGAATTTGCGTTTTAAAAATACACTTGATATGGTTAGCAGAAGAGAGGTGTTGCACTTAGTGATACATTTTGCATGAAAAAGTGCACCAAATCATTTCACCGCTGCATAAATGTATGATTATATGATATATCTTCCAGCCTGGTACAATTTGAAACAGTTTGAAGTGCAACATCAAAGAAAATAAAACAAGTTTATCACACAATTTGCGGTGTGGAAAGTGGAATAATAGTAGATATAAAAGTCGCGCAGTAAATGTTTTGTTCAAAGGACCAAGCAGTCAAAACAAAGTGACATCAATAACATATAAGGGTTGACATTAGAGTTTGCCCTGATATATCGTATTTATCATGTTACACTAGTGTGATAAATATTCAAAGAAGGTCAAACCATTGTTCGGTCTATTCCGTTCAGCTCGGTGTGCTTCGGAATTGCCTCGCCAATTTCTTTGACCGTTTAGCATATCGCATTACGGAAATGGCAGAGGTAGAACAATCGTAACAAACACATATGTTTTCCCCCTCCGCCCATAATTTATGAACCAGCCTGGCTGGAAGTTGAGCTCTGCACGTCGTCTCATAATCGTGAGAATTTGTGCCAAGATATTTCAAAATCCTTCATGCGGTCCGAGAGATATGGAGAGGACACGAAATACAGTGCATATGACCATCGACCTCTAAGTGTGACCTTGAACTTGAAGGACGTGGGATGGAAGTTGCGCCCTGCACGTCGTCTCGATATGGTGAACATTTGTGGCAAGTTATTTCAAAATCCCTCAAGCGGTTAAAGAGATATGGAGAGGACACGACACATAGTGCATATGACTTTCGACCTCTAATTGTGACCTTGACCTTGAACAAATGTCGCTGGAAGTTACGCTATGCACGTCCTCTCGATAAGATGAACATTTGTGGCAAGTTATTTTCCAAATTCCTTAAGCGGTTCAAGAGATATGGAGGAGACACGAAATATAGTACATATGACCTTCGATTTTTAAGTGTGACCTTGACCTTGAGCGAATGTTGTTGAAAATTGCGCTCTGCACGTTGTCTTGATATGGTGAACTTTTGTGGCAACTTATTTTCAAATCCCTCAAGCGGTTTAAGAGATATGGCGGAGACCGACTTATGACTGACAGAGATCCAGACAGACAGACAGACAGACATCCAAGCTAAAAACAATATGTCTCCCCAGTATGGGGATACATAATATACGACCACTCCCCGTAGCCAGTCCATACATTAAACGAGTCAAATCCCTTTCAAGCGGGGGCATGCCATTCCCCATCCGAGGTAAGCGTTCAGTACAACGTTTTTGCTATGTTATTATTGCATGGTGTCAGACAAGAGCCACATCAGCACCCACAACCACGATCCATCCTGTCAGAGTCGATGTAATTCGAAAGAATAAACCGTCAACTCTCCGATAACGATTTTATCTTCGGTTTTACCAAGATATTTACAAGAAGTGTAATCTGAATCCGTGGTCATTTCCGGTCATTTCCGGTCACTTCCGGTCAAAACAGAAAGGCCTAGTACATTTGTGTCATGAACAGACTTACAAATCAACACCCATCGCTGAATTGGGGTATAAGTGACATGCATCAAGAGTATGAGGTATTGAGTATGGGATATTTAAGCAACATGCAGATTTAACATTTAAGGAGTCATTATCAAAACCTGAAAGAAAGCAATAAATTAAAACAGGGCGTACATAAATCTCAAGATAACCAACAAACAGCGAATGTTGGCAAAGATAAATATACTACATTCGCATGCTTTCAAGTGTAATAATTGCGGTACTTCACGCAAAGAAGGCAAATTTCCCGCTAAAGGCACTATTTGTAAATACTGTAATGAAACAAGATCGCTCGTTTGCAGGGAAAAGACTTCACAAAATCTAATACAAGAAAGTGAGGACAGCGGAAGTGACAACAGCGAAAATTAATTTATGTCTCATATAGAATGTAGCGGACAGAACGTTACCATTTTCCATAAATACAGGTGTTAAATGTAGTAATTTCGTGAAATCAAAGAATGCTACTTTGGAAAACAAAGGGAAACGGTTCCATAAAATGAACAAACAGATGTATATAAGATCACTATTACATGATATCGCTTGCGGTTTTGAAAATAAGTCACAGAAAACATTGAAATCATACACTCGCCACATAACTTGTCATGTAATGAAAGTGAAACCTCCAGGATCTCATAAAGTTGTGAAATCCCAGCAACTTGAAATCGTAGATTTGGATCAAGAGAGCGAGATATGCGGTGAACTTGCTGCAATGCTATGTCTCGTTACGAGAAAAGACACAATACATGAAAGGTATCACACGAATTATCACATGACTTTCCAGACTATATAAAACTAGAACTATCACTGTAGATCATGAATATCCCCGCTTTTTTATTCTAAGTCAAACACAGGATCAAATTATCTAATAAATTAAGCAATCAACAATGGTTGATGCAGAGGGACATACAATTTGGGAACACCCCATTCCAAACTGTTTGATACATGCTAGTAATAAAAAAGCATTACTCGATGAACAAAAATATGTTACGCGACGGGACAAGCAAGGTATACAATGTGATAAAAACAGTAATCCCATTTCTGTTTTAAATAGTGTTGATGAACTTAACTCACTAGTAGCTATATATAATACTGAATATTTGTTCGGTTATAAACTTTGTAATCAGAATAAAATATTTGAAGTGTCTTTAAAAATACACCATGCGTTGGACAAACTTCATACCAGTTATTGTAAACAATACTCGGGGTTTACACTAAAGCATAACATGTTGTTACATTGAGAGAACTTGATAGACTTCCACTGCTTATGATGATCCTTTATACGGTTATTAATCAGTAGTTAAATTACACAGGTGAATCTTCAGTTAAAACAATCCTATCTAGTACAAGTGAATAGTGAAAGTAAAATGTGTTCATGGATTATTCTTGTCAAGGTTATTTTGATAGATTTAGGTTTCTCCTATGTGTGAAAATCTGTTTACTTTTATTGAAAAGCAATTAGTTAAAAGCAAGATTTTTATCTTTTCGGAAATGTAAATTGAAAGCTGTAAAATTAATACTGATTGTATATATATATGTATGCAAATGTTTAGCATCAGCGCAAATGAATTAAAATTGTAAACGGTAGACATAGCTTTGAACATATTAGTTATAATTATGCAATTTGTGTCAAACTATAGAAAATGAAATTCGCTTATATGCATTTGTAAAATATAGGTCAAACAGAGAAATTTGATTTATTTAGAATTTAGTAGATATGGTTTATCCATTTGTAATAATCCACAAATGAGACAAATGGTTCTATAGAAACCAAACGCAATGGCACCGTAGATCCGCACTGTACCACAAACAAAGAGCAAAAATTAACTACACAATGAAAAAGACAATATACAACAGAAAGAGTGGTGAAGTCAGGGTTACCGACTTGGGACGGTCAGTGGACAATATGGCCCAACGGTCAGCTTAAATCGATTTTAAGTGTACACCACCTCGCTATTATCCTGTCTTCAGCGCTCAAATTGACAAGATGGTTTTATAACTATACTGAAAGGAAAAAGAAACGCAGGGTGCGTATTTCCGCTATATATTGCATATATATATTGCATATACTGCACACTTAATTCCATATATATTCCAAGGAAATCTCAAGATGTTTCGTAAAAAACAAAAAAGTGCAGTTAGTTAGAGAAAGGACACAACTGTGATGTTGTAGACGTTTTAATCACAGTACACGTTGTAACAAGAAATTCATAAATGCTGAAGTTCCTCTTTGAAAAATTGAGCCAGTTCAGTACTGTATTTAATGTTAAGTGATTGCAACATTTAAAGCCTAAGTTTGCTCACCTGCTTGAGCCAAATGAGCATTCTGGCGATAATGAAACTTTAAAGGGGTAACCATTGGTGTGTTCAGTGCTGTTTAAACCTTCTTTATAAAAGGACAGGCCTAATGTCGCCCTGTACCATTCGATTAGCAGTAGCATATTAAACATACAATATATAGCGGAAATACGCACCCTGCGTTTCTTTTTCCTTTCAGTATATTATTTCTAGCATAGATGTTATCATTATAAAAGTAATTGAAAGACGTATACAGCAGCAGTGTAATTAAAAAACTGATTAATTGTACCCTAGCGATATCATATTTAACTAACACTGACTGAACATGTGTGTGTGTGTGTGTGTGTGTGTGTGTCTGTGTGTCTGTGCGTATAATTATATATATATTTGTTTGTTTTGCCTTTAATCTTGTAGTAGATATAATAGCGCAATATATTTATTCTATTGTGTTCTATATAGGCACATCCAATAATAAAATAAATATATTTTGATGCAATAAGTATGTCACAAATTGATGTACTTTCGTGCCTATATAATATAAATTTTATTTTAATCTATTAATCTCGTTGGATAAATGCACATGCTATTCTTTACATACTCTTTAAGTAGTAGATAGAGTATGGTCTCGTCGAGGTGTTTAATTTAACCAAAGAGATGAGACCATACTCTTTTTGTTTTGTAGCATGTCTATTTCACCTTTCTATCTACCATACAATAACTTCCAATAATTAGTATTTAGAGTACACCTTATATTCTGACAGGTGTTAGTTTCAAATTAAACGAGTTTCACCTATGCAAATACTAGTTCAAAGAGAATTTCAGTGACCATGCTACAATCAATTAATTCATTTGAGGTATGAACTCACGTTCAACTACAGACAGTAGGTGTACTTAATATTGTGTTCTATATAGATTATGATGATTGTTTCTGATTGCAAATGTGAACCTATTTAAATTACCTCGTTTTCTGTCAATTTCCTACATGCCGTCTTCTGCTTTCGCGGAGATTGTAATGCTTCAATCATGTTACCATTGATCAGTGATTTCATGGAAGGTCTACTGCCCTTTCCGTTTGCTTCGGCACAGTCGAAACTATATGTCCTACCATTACACAGGTAGCAAAATACATTGGCATAAATACCATCAAGAATGTAAGGCGAGAACAATCCACCTGTACATGCCGTTTCTAATTCAGTTTTACTTAGGCCATTGTTTGCAGCAGGAATGATCAACGGATTGCAGAAGTCGATTACATTGATATAACATTGCTCATGTTTTAAACCTAGCGAAGACTTCTCATATGAGAACTTTACGTAACAGTTGTTTGATTCAAATCTAAGAATATTGGAACTGTATATATTATTCTTGCCATTACAGTTTACAATTACTGTCCATAGTTCAGCGTCAGTTATCCCATGACATTCTGCGCATCGCATGTTTCTGAAGATTGTTCCGGTTTGTTTCGAGTACGCTGGATATAAGGTGCCCCATGGTGCTACTTTCATTTTTCCACATTCTTCTCCCGCAGTGGTATATTTGTTTATGTAACAGCCACCTGGTGGATTTTTGTCTACCATATAGTAGGATTTAAAGATGGACAAGAAATCATCTTCCACTACAGGTGTATGATCATATGTGCATGACTGCAGCGATCTATCCGCTAGTTTATACGTGTCAAGCTCAGGGAAGCAGCAGTTTCCATCACGTCCACACGAATCTTCACATGAACATTCTGTAAAAAAAAGTTTAGGAGATGGTGGTACATTGTAAATACCAAAAAGTAAATCATATTATCCTTATGTTATTGATATGATGAATATTTAATAGTTCCAGTGGTGGATAAAGTATTTGAGATTAATGGAGTGGGGTCGCAACTTTGACAGACAAACACAAACCAAACAAACAAGAGAGATTTACAATTTTAAAGGAATAGTGTAACAAATTGAAACTCGTATTTAATGTCAATTAAACCAAAGTAATGATATTACGCAAGGCGTGGTGGAATATTGAAATAAATGGACCTGAAGGTATCCCCTACCTTAATTACTTTATTGTTCGTGTAGAATCGTACATGTACCCATCCGCAATATTGAACATTGTCACATTGAACCCGGTTAACCATGGTCAAATATGGCTGAACATTATCAATAAAGGACATTGTTGTCGTTTGAACGAAGGTAAATTAGACGACAATAGATTTCCCTTGAGCGTGTAAGCTCCGATAGGTGGCATTGCAGTAGTACACGTCGTGTTGTTGAGCTTTGTTTGGCAAGCAGTGAAAATTCCCAAAATTCTGACATAAACAATTATTTGAAAGATATTCTATTGAGAGTTGCGTGGTATGAAACGTGAAATAAGCGAATTAAAAGAAAACGTGAATGGAAATGCCAAAACGTTAAAAGCGGCAAAAGACATACATGGACATATTAAAGCCAGGAGGTGGAATTCACATATTAAACTGTCTCTAAAAAGTTTAGAGCAACTTAAGTTTTGGGAAAGTACTTTAATATCGTTAAATGTTAAGCATCTCAATGCAACAGGGGCCTGCCTGTTCTGAAATATTATATAGTGACGCGTCAGGCACAGTGTATGCTGGGTACGAAGTCGGAACCATTAATGGGGTGTCCCACGACACATGGTCCGGAGATGAAGCTGGTAAATTTTCCACATGGAGAAAACTCTTTGTGATGTTCAAGGTGCCAAGAGCATTAGTACATGTTCTTAGACATCAGAGAGTGAAATGGTCTATTGATAATATGGGGGTTTGCGGTATTGTTAACAAAGGGTCTATGCAACCCGATTTACAGAAATTGGCTATGCAGATTTTAAACTTTACTTCTGAATCCTCAATTCATTTAGAAATAGAATAGATTCCGCGAGGTCAGAACGCAGGGGCAGACTATTTGTCTAAAGTTATTGGAGTAGATGATTGGGCGATTGGACAGAATATTTTAGATTCGATTCAATCTAGATGGTAGAAACTTGATGTAGACTTATTGGGGACATTGCTTTGGATTATATGTACCCCCGATTATTTTAGTGTCTAGAGTTCTTAGAAAGATGGAACACTGTAGAGCCAGGGGTATTCTGGTTGTCCCGGTCAGCAAATGTCTGGCCTCTCTTGTGTTGCGAAAATGGTGGTTTCAGATATTTCGTGCAAGATGTTATTTATTTACCCACAGACAAGGATTCGTAAACACCATGTAAAAATGTTTTAGGAATATTTGGAAACGAAGATCTAAAATTTAACATGCTAGCCATGTACATACATTTTAAATTGAGTTAATTGCTCAAAGGAAATCACTTGTACGATACTGTACACATGTGCAATCATAATTAGCTCCCCTGTAAAGGAGCGAAGAAAATAGCCGTATATATGTTGGCATTACATGCAGGTATCTGTATACTAGTATGTGAATACAATACCCTGTTTGGGTTGGTAAAGGGCGTATGCCAGTGAAACGAACCGGTTTCGGCTTGTTGGTTACTATGTGCGGGTATCTGCACATAGGGTTAGATATAAATGCACGTAGACTGATGTACGTGATTCATAATTTTTATTGAAATAGTTTTACACACTCGGTCAATACTTGTTTGAGTTATAAACGTGGATTTAGGCGTTGAAAATCTTGGTGTTTGAGTAATGGACTAACAAGTAAGGAAACTTTGCCTTCAAAGGTGTTACATGTAGCGCTATATTTGACTTATTTAGCTCAAACAACAAATATACCGAGTCCGATTATTAATGCAATCTATAGTATAAAATGGTTTCATGATATGTTCGATTTAAAGTCACCCACGGATTCAAAATTAGTTAAGAATATTTTGGAAGCAGCTAAACGTAAACTTTTTAAACCTGATCGTAAAAAAAGAGCCTATCACAATTGAATTGTTATCAAAAATATATAATGATTTGTACGAAGAAGAAAATGTTAAGAATCAGAGAACAATTTGTGCATGTTTATTGGCATAGCCGGATTCGTGAGGAGTGAAGATCTGTTGAAGTGGCGTAGAAATGACGTTTTGATAAATCCTGTGTATATGAGTGTGTTTATTGAATCTAGCAAAACTGATAAATATCGCGATGGAGCTTGGGTTCTGATTGCGAAGACAAATTCGGTGTTGTGTCCAGTGTTAAATCTTGAACGTTTTTTTTTCATGGGCTAAAATTGTTAACTATATTAAGGGAAATACTGCAAAGGGGATGCCTTGGAAGCAACAAACACAAACAAGAGAGAAATGTAGCAGACTCGGTTTTATTGAAATTATTAATAATTATTACATTATCAAACCTTCAAAAACTAATTGTATGCACTTTTGTCAACTACGTAAACATCATGAAGACCCTCATCTAAAACTGGATGGGTCACCAATACCAGTGGTGGATGAAACAAACTTCCTTGGTCTTATTTTCGACCGTAAATTTACGTTTATACCACACCTTAAATACTTGAAGGCCAAGTGCCTTAAAGCTCTTATTTCACTTAAAGTTGTTGCAAACACTAATTTGGGAGCAGATCGTAAAGTACTTTTACAAATTTATAGATCTCTTATCAGATCCAAGCTGGACTACGCTTCAGTTGTATATGGATCGACTCGCAAATCATACTTGCAGGTGCTCGATCCTATACATAATCAAGGATTACGACTCGCCTTAGGTGCCTTTCGTACATCACCAGCCGAAAGTCTATATGTTGAAGCTAATGAACCATCACTGTCTCATAGACGGGACAAATTAGACCTTCAATACGCCATTAAATTAAAGTCTAACCCTTCAAACCCAACTTTCGATAATGTTTTTAATCCAAGTTATGAACCTCTTTTTGATCGAAAACCGAAGGCCATTCGATCATTTGGTCTTCGTATTAAACCAAAATTAAGAGACACTGAAATCGACCTAAATTTGATTGCCAAGTACAAAGTACCACAAATTCCACCGTGGACTTTGGAAACACCAACAATTATTTTTGATCTTTGTAATAGTAACAAATCCAGTACAGACTCTACTGTCTTTCAAAGCAAATTTAATGAAATTAAATCGAAATACAGTACCTTTCAACATAGATACACATATGCTTCTAAAGATGTAAATAAGGTAGCTGCAGCAGCTGTTATTCACAAACACAGCATAAAGAGCCGCCTGCCTAACAAGGCCTCTATCTTTTCAGCTGAACTTAAGGCAACTGAACTTGCCTTAAATTATATTCAAGAATCTGATGATGACCATTTTGTAATATTTTCTGATTCCCTTTCATCTCATCAAGCACTGGGTAATATGTTACATGATAACCCAGTTGTGCTTCAGCTTTTAGAAAAGTACAATTCTCTTATCGCTGATAATGTTATTTTCTGCTGACTTCCAAGCCATGTAGGAATACGTGGTAATGATAGAGCTGATAGTGCTGCTAAAACAGCATTAGGTTTACATATATCTAATACTAAACTACCTTATACCGATTTTAAAAGTCGTATTAACACATTTATTCGTAACTCTTGGCAAGCCGCTTGGGATTTGTCAGTTAACAATAAACTCCATTCAATTAAACCGTTACTTGGAGAATGGCGTTCTTCTAGTAGACCCATTCTCCGGGAAGAGCCCGGTGCAGGATAAGGAAAACACGTTATATTCATTCATACTTATTACAAGCTGAGCAATTACCAGAATGTATACCCTGCTTTGCACCGTTAACGGTCAAACACATCTTGTTGGAATGTGTAGACTTTGATCCTACGCGTCAAAGGTACTACAATGTTAATACTATGAAAGAGTTATTTGATACTATAGATTTTAGTCTTGTTTTAGATTTCCTCAAAGAAATCAGACTTAATAAATCATTATAATGGGTTCTTATATATATTTTCTTGTTTATATACCCGTTGACGGAAATTTGTTGATTTATATATATAGTTTATATTACTACCATATCATCCCTTATTTTTTTAATAGTTTTATCTTGATATGTTTACATTAATTTTTAATTAATCCTTCATTTCTTCATCTTTCATCAGTTTTCGCGCACATTATGACCTATTTATGTGTCGACGTGCAGTAAAACACCATTCATTCATTCATTCATTCATTCCACTCTTCTGATTCTTTCGATATTGGATATATGCGAGTCATAATAATGTCTTCTAGATACATTTTGTATAAATGTGCTAATTAAATCCCGTGTTATCTTTTTATACAGGATTATGGTTGGATATTCCAACTTGATAGAGGATATGCGGGCTTGTTATTTAAAAGCCATCTTTTTGCTGTTATCAGCTTCAATGGCATTACATGACAGGTAAAACGCTCCACAAATGTAGAAAACTATTTTGAACTAGAAACTTACTCAGTACTGATTTCCATTTGGGTTAAACCTCATATCTGGACATAACTGTACATATTTAAAATTGTTAAAACGTTTGACGAAAGAGGTATTGACCCTACAGGCTTGCAACGCACTGCATGGTTAATGGTTGACCAATTTACAGTTCGCCACGTTGCTTTCTTCTTTGATTTTGCAATGACCGGAAAGATTTTGAGCTATATGATGACGTCTACCTCAATCCCGTAAGGACAGTAACGTTTGATATATGTCTTCAATAATGTCATGGCGTGCCACTTGTTGTTTATTCTCTTGTTGATCTGGCTTCTGCCAAATCATTGATTACTTGCTTTGAGGCTTTCTTAACTTTTTTTTATAATCATTTATACAATGTGATCAGCCTCGTGTTATACTTGTATTGCCTATTACATCTGCCTAGTTTGTTAGAGGATATAGCCTGGCGGAGATTGTTTATTTACACTGTCCCTTTTTGTTTGGATAACAATAGAATATGAGGTTTGGTGCACCCTAGAACCATGGTAACCGTGGTTATGTGTTTGCGATGCCTCATGCCTTATTCTTTTTTAACTGTGTAATTGCTGTTTGTTTTAATGCGTGTTTCTGGTTGACTGTGTAATTGCTGTTTCTGCTAATGCGTGTTTTTGGTTGACCGTGTAGTTGCTGTTTGTTTTAATGCGTGTTTCTGGTTGACTGTGTAATTGCTGTTTGTTTTAATGCGTGTTTCTGGTAGACTGTGTAATTGCTGTTTGTTTTAATGCGTGTTTCTGGTTTACTGTGTAATTGCTGTTTGTTTTAATGCGTGTTTCTGGTTGACCGTGTAGTTGCTGTTTGTTTTAATGCGTGTTTCTGGTAGACTGTGTAATTGCTGTTTGTTTTAATGCGTGTTTCTGGTTGACTGGGTAGTTGCTGTTTGTTTTAATGAACGTTTCTTGTTTACTGTGTAATTGCTGTTTGTTTTAATGAATGTTTCTGGTTGACTGTGTAATTGCTGTTTGTTTTAATGAATGTTTCTGGTTGACCGTGTAGTTGCTGTTTGTTTTAATGAATGTTTCTGGTTGACTGTGTAGCTGCTGTTTGTTTTAATGCGTGTTTCTGGTAGACTGTGTAGTTGCTGTTTGTTTTAATGAATGTTTCTGGTTGACTGTGTAATTGCTATTTGTTTTAATGAATGTTTCTGGTTGACCGTGTAGTTGTTGTTTGTTTTAATGCGTGTTTCTGGTTGACCGTGTAATTTCTGTTTGTTTTAATGCGTGTTTCTGGTAGACTTTGTAATTGTTGTTTGTTTTAATGCGTGTTTCTGGTAGACTGTGTAGTTGCTGTTTGTTTTAATGAATGTTTCTGGTTGACTGTGTAATTGCTGTTTGTGCTAATGCGTGTTTCTGGTAGACTGTGTAATTGCTGTTTGTTTTAATGCGTGTTTCTGGTAGACTGTGTAGTTGCTGTTTGTTTTAATGCGTGTTGACTGTGTTATGTGAAAGCTACATTTCCTGATCGACTTTTATACCTACATGTATACGCCTTAAAGGGACACATGGCAATCTTGAGTTTTATTCAAACATTTAAATTTTCTCCTCAATTTACTTATCACGCGTCATTTTGATTTTAAAACTGCTTGCATATAATTAAATAAAAAATTGAAATTTCAACTTTCTTTCCCTATTTTACCAAATTTTTAAGAATATTACTGGTGCAATATTATAAAAAGTTCGTAATATGCAAAAATAATTTGCTTTGAACTATTCTAACAATTAATATTAATGATTGAACAATTGCAAATTAAGAGGAAAACTAACGGGACGCCGTGAGTTTTTAAAAAATCAAGATTGCCGTGTGTCCCTTTAAAGCGGGGGTGGGTATTCACAAGTGTGCAATTAAACGGTTTTGCTTTAAATATTAGTTTAGATTAACGCAAAAACAGTGTCTTTTTATCTCTTATAGAGAAAATACGATTGAAGGTATTTTATACTGGAGAAAACTGCTTGGCAATGCATGATAGTAATACAACTCTGGATTAAGAAAACTACAAAATGTATAAGGCTATACATGCATAGTTAATCTAATAAAATAGTTTAACTTATTATTTCTCTTGAAGTTGTGTTACGTCTAAATGTAATATAAGTTATCAAATAAATATCACAATTATACATTCAAATTGAATGTTATGTATCAAATCAGGATAAAATGAATATGGTATCTAATCAAGTTGTAATAAAATGAATATGGTATCTAATCAAGTTGTTTCATATATCGTTGTTGGTTAATTATGAATCCCTTGACATTAGATATTATTCGCTAGTTTGGTATAACCATACGCTTACACTGATCTTCGAAGAGAGTGTTACGTGTCGTTTAATAAACAAGAAAAGGATACCGTGGAAATCAGCAAAACATCATTATAGAGAACCCCTAACAGGAAATATTAACTAATATACCATGTTCAGAAATTCTAATAAGAAACTTAAAGAAAGATACAAACATTTGAACAAAATCCATCATAGATTTAAAGATAACTGTTTAATTAAGAATGTTAATAAAAGCTTACCTGTGCAACATGAGACACGCCCGGGTTCAGGTGATGCGTCGGCTCTGCCTTTCCACACACAGACATCAACGAACGGACACAAATCGCCAGTATTATTTGGTAAATGAGACCAAACTCTCTCCGTAGTTTGTCCATTATTAGAAACTACAAGTCCGAGAAGGAACCAGAGTTTTCGGAATGGTTGTATCATGTCTCTTCTTTCACATTGCTTTTGATAGACTTTCTGTGTGATGCGGAATACCTTTGCAACTGAACGACATATGTGATGAATTTCCAATAACGCAAACTGACGAAGTAAGACATTTATATACATATATAAACATTTACGGACAGGAAGGCGGAGCCAATTATTAACACGTTGTTAACGTTCTTATTGGATGATATTCGATAAATGCATTGACCAACTGGTTACCTTAATACAAGTAGCACGTTAATGGTTCTATGCACATCAAATCAGAAAGAAATTAATGTTGTCCGTAATAAGCATGATTTCAATATATAAATAAATACATGACACATAGTACATTCGATATCGAAAAATGTATATCCTTTATTATGAAAACTTCTTAGATTTATTATATATATATAATTCCATGGTCATCTTGTGTTATATAGCTTATCAACGCAGCTTCATTATTGATAATACTATAATATACACTGGTACTGGTCTACAGTTAGTTATAAAACAAATTTGAAAAATTAGCAACATCACAATAAAAACTTTATTTTGCTATTCATTATAATTATTGTTGTAGTCTAGATCATCTGCGATGCTTGCTTGTTTTCAAGACAAACGTCTAGAACAGTTCTTCTTTAAAAAAAAACGTTTGACGCGGCAGCCATTTTACCGAGATTCTCGTATCGTTTCTGATTAGCTGATACAGACGCACCTTTTATCGAAGATAAACAGAACGGCAGAAATATACTAAATTAATAAATAAACAAAGCAAACTCAGGAAAAGCGGCTGGTGCCTCCACCACAAAAAAATCGACCGTCATATATAACCTTACATGTGTTGAAAATGACGTAAAACACCAAACAAAACAAAAAATAAAAGACAGAAATGCACGCAAGAGAAGGTTTTACTATTTTTAATCTGTAGATATAACTGTCGCAATATGACCCTAGTGGTTAAGACTAACTCAGGAAAGAATCAATGTCGGTGACTGCATTTACATTCATATCTACACGAAAGGACCGTTAAACAATTTTGCCCTTAGATTCATTGTAAAATACTTATAATTGTACATGCATTAACGCACATATAAACTTATTCTGATTATTTTATAAACTTACCTTGCTTTTGCTCAGCCAACAACGTTATGAAAAGTCTCGCTTTCCCAAGTAATATGAATATATCATGGAAATGGTGAATATGTTTCAACTGAACAATGGATTAGCAAGATATTCACAAACCTCGTCAAGTGCTAACAAGAGCTATGTACGACCAATACGACCCAGCATTGGGTGTAAATGGTGATATGATAATATGTTGTAAAATCCTTCTTAAATAATTATTTAAGATGGGTTACAAATAAAGCAAAATGTTCCAAGTTTATATTTATTGAAATAAGCTGACCATGGCTTCAACAATATATAGTGTAGTAGTATTTGAAAACTTCTTGTAGCTGTATCCCGAAAGATTGCATCATTGTGGACCATCGCAAACGAGATCCGGATGAAACCATGACAACTACGCATTTCACTGAAATATATACACGACAAGCCAAAGAGACTGGTACCAAATACAATATAAACAACAAACACAGAGGAGGGCGGGTGGGTTTAGAACACAAAAACAGACTGATACTGCCAAAAATGTCTGTCATTGCATTAGAACACAAAAACAGACTGATACTGCCAAAAATGTCTGTCATTGCAAAGATGGCCATGCGTTAGAATTACACGTTCATAATAACCTCAAATCACAATGCTAAGATTTCCACCCCCTGAAATAATTAGTATTTGTTCCCTAGTAAAACAAATCCCATTATTTCAAAAAGAATTTGAAAAGTAATATTTTCAAAAAAGCTTTACTTTAGTGATTGTACAACTGTTACAGTATAAAGCAGTAAGCAATTGTTAGACAATATCCACTGTGTACCAATTAAAGGAAGCTTGATGTTGACACAAAAACCTGCACATTTGAAAGTACGTGTGGTGAGCAAGACAGTATGATATATATACATATATACTCGCACATATGTATAGATTTAAACCCGCATTTTACATTATTATACACGATTATTGGGATGAAACCTAAATGTTGGGTCACAATCTGTATATTGACCCAATAACATTGTTCAAAGGTTGTACATGTGTAGGGGTGGGGTACAACATTTTACTGTAAATGGACGTATTATCCCATTACGAAGTCCGAATATATATTTCATACCCCATCCAACCCCTTCTCCAAGAAGCGAAAAGGGGAATGGCTGGGGATTGAAATAAAACCTTAATTTAGGCTTAAAATGTTTGCATATTGTAAAATTAAAACATTTAATAGGTAATTGTAAACAGGTTATCGCATTTTCTTCAGTTAGAAATGTTTTTAAACGTGTTTAATTGTCGAGATAACCGTTATACAATCCTGCTAATATAAGCTTTTCCATCGCTTAATGGAATTAAAGCGAGACCACGTAATGCCTGCTACACGTTGATGGGCCTGACACAATCAACTGTCCTTATATTTGCGTTAGATATGATGTATCCCAATAGTCTGGTGAGGCCGATTTTTGAACGTCAACATTTTCAAATATAATATAAGTGTATATTGTTTTTTATTTGAGACTTAGCAATGAAATAGTGGATTTTAGCAGGGAAATAAGTATAATATACGTGTGAAATATATAGTTTTATTTGTTCACTGCCTTTGTAATGAAGTAAATCGACCAACATAGCTTAATGACCGCGGGGTCAAAATGTTATATAGAAAAACGACCATAAGGTATAAAATATTGACCTCATTCATACAAGTTTTAGATATATATGTATAGCAGAATGAACCCATGGCAAATCCTCACTGCAGTGGCCTATCATCTCGTAATAAAAAAAAAATACGCACAAAACTATAGTGGTATATCTTATAGTTTGTAAATTTCCTTAAATATTCAGAATTGCATTAACTTTTTCTAGAACATCTTCGCTGTTGATTTCTGCGCGATATTTCTTACCTGCATGAGGGGTGCCTTGACCGAGATGACAAATAAACTTTACAAAAATGAACTATGCTCGTTGTTGTTGTTCTTCTTCTTCTTGCCTAGTTAGTCTCCACTAATTTGTTCAGAAGAAATCCTTGATCATTCGACGTCGACTTCTATAAGGAAATACATTTAAGGGTTTAACACGAACTACAGTAAGTCAAGATCAGACTACATACTCTTGCAAAGTCGCATCAAAAAATTAATGACACTTCCTTTTTTTTCATTTCAGCGCCAACGTGTTGACCTGACGGTGTCGGTAATATTGTAACGTGTATTGTTGACAGTTTGACAAAGAGTGCCCATTCGACCATGTGTTTTTATTCCAGTTTCTCCGAGGGAGAGGTGAGATGGTGTGTCTTGGAGGTGGTGGTGATGGGGAATGGTGTCCAGCGGTTTTGCCAGTTTCTCCGGCCATTCGTAACATCTCGAACACTTTTTCGCAGGAATCCCGAAGAATGACCCGATTGGCCGAGCGTTCACGATTGTTTTTCCGGCTTTTTGCCACTTTAAAATCAAACAAACGCTGTCATCTGCGTCATCGAGAATATCTAGCTGCGTACCTTACTTTGTGATTGATGGACAATATCTCATTCTGTATAGTGTTTCAAAAGGAAAGTTAATTCAATATTAAATAATACGTATATTAAATAAGTAGCAACTCTTTTCTTCAAATTTTCGAACTCGCGCTCTTTTTCGTGTGATTTTTCTTGACAAAGAACACGAGTTCGAAATTTTGAAGAAAATAGTTACCGTTTACTTAAAATACGTATCACTAGTTTATTAGAAGGTTGCATGTAATGGTGTATACATATATGCGGTGATGGTGTAGGTGGTAGTGGTGTATGAGGTGATGGGGGTGGCGAATATTGACCATACTGACTTTTCCTGTTACTCTAGTAATCGGAGCCTGTAAATGTGTATGCAATAGTTAACCTTATCTATAATGAGCAATCCATAGAAGTGGCAGAAAATCCGAAATAGTTTCAATGCCAATACGGTGGGGTCTTACTACATATTGTTATCAAAGGTAATGCATGAAGGATAATTTAAACGTTTGCCTCATACAGAGAGTACTTCGATTGGACAGATAACAGGGGTAATATTACGTCACTGTTCTAAAATAAGTACAGGTTAATACATGGCGGAGCAGTGCCATTTAGCATGGATATACAGGTACGTATGTAGATCTATGCTTTTAGTGATAATAGTCACCGGAGAATGATAATGGCCCGAGGGCTTTAGCAAAACGGCAGGGTCATTATCATTATCGCTTTTTGGCCTGCTGTGCGATAATGAGTCGAGAGACTTCATAATATAAAATGTTTAATAGCAAATGTGTTACTATATTTAGCAGTCAGGGAACTTATTCTCATGGTCATTATTTTCCATCACCTTTCATGTTACTACATTTTCAAAACTAATGCAGGCAACGATGTATCGTCGCATAGAATAATCTTGCAAACTTTCAATGTGAGGGTTTCCATGACTCAGATTAAAAAACTGTCAACTTGATCAAAGTGAAACGCTTCATTCCTGTCGCGAAACGCATACTTTGATATATTCAAGTCAAGACTAAATTCGTCGTGTATACATTTTTAGAAAATGTTATAACATTCATCAAACATAATTTGGTAAAATTTGGATGATATGCAGTAACATAAGTGTTTACCTTATGCAACAATTTCTGCCATTTTCCTCGAAAATCAACCCATATGTAAATCGATTCTTGTTATGAAGCTACTGACGTGTTCCCTATCTATACTTCTACCGATAAACCAACATACCAACAGGCAACATAACAGGCAATAAACACAGAGACATGAAATAGACCGGACTTGTTCACAGTCTCCCGAAGTCCGTTTCTTTCCCGTAACTGTCACGCACAATGCTATGATTACTCGAACAGCTGATCCACAGCTGATCTTGTAAACAGGGTTAACCAGGCGCGTAGCCAGGCATACGCCCGTACGTCCGGGCGTAAAGTTCAACAGAAAAAAATAAAAAAATAAATGGTACAAAAATTCAATAAAATCCGAAGTTGGGTAGGATATTAGGTGTAAAATATTTCCAGCAGAGTCGTTGCGCCCTTATTTTCCCGATCTTACTTTGTTATACAAAATATAAATACATGTATACCATTTGAATTGATTTTACATGTGCTCTTTCTTTTGCTTGAATTATACATACATTTAATCTAAGCTAAAACTCCTGAAATCTAACGTACGATCGTCAAGACCAAGGGGCGGTTGACACTTGGAACCCCATCGGGCGTACAGTTGAAATTCACCCAGCTACGCCCCTGTTTACTATATGGCTCCCTTACGAGTGCATTAAGTCTGTGCACATTTTAAACTCGAAAAAAACAACAACACATTTCCTTCTTTGGCCACTTCACTGTAAATTTGCCTCAACACACTGGAGCTCCTCGCTGGGTTTTACCATTGAAACGTCCTCCATCTCAAGTGTTGGGGACTGCCACGCCTAGCTGTTTCCCAAACTGCCGGGATTGCCATTGTTGAGAGGGGTTCCTTACATGGCCGTACTTGATAACCACGAGGAAGATACAAGTTCTATTTTTATTATGGTTGAGAAAAACAACCTGGAATAGATAATTCAGTTATTATTACGTAACAAGTAATGATAGCATGTTGTACTAAGTAATTTCAAATGATGAAACGAAAGGTGCGCGTCATCGAATTCACATTTCACAATACAATATAAATATTAAACAAATATCTTACCAAGCAATGGCAATTTAAAAGCTATGTTGATACATACTTATCAACTGTCTTAGTCTTTATTGGCAAACTAAATATTTCTAACGACTAACTATCGTAGAGTAGAGATTCTACTCCCTTGACATCTCCTAGAAGAGTGTCTAAGTTAATGTGTTAGAACAGAACGGCGGGAAGGAAAGAAGTATAAATAAAACAAAATGACCACTTACTCACTCAACTGGACAAACAAGTTCCTCACACCCCATCTATAAATATATATTGATTTGTGTTCACACACAGTATAATCAATAATCCATAACATGCTGGCTATTTACACTGTACTGAATACTATTGTGGTAAAAGGGAAATAACTCCTACTATAATACTAACAAGTAGGGGTTATGAAGCTTGGCTGACATGTCGGTGATGGTGGCAAGATGGCAGTGGTGTAGGTGATTGTGGCAAGGTGGCGCAGATAGTGGTGTAGGTGGTGGTGGCGGTGGCAAGGTGGCGGTATAGATGGTGGTTTAGGTGGCGTAGATGGTGATGTAGGCGGTGGTGGTGGCAAGGTGGTGGTGTAGGTGGCGTAAATGGTGGTGTAGGTGGTGGTGGTGGCAGTGTAGGTGGCGTAGATGGTGGTGTAGGTGGTGGTGGTGGCAAGGTGGCGGTGTAGGTGGCGTAGATGGTGGTGTAGGTGATGACAGTGGTGTACGTGATGGTGGCAAGGTGGTGGTGTAGATGGTGGTGTAGTTGATGGTGGTGGCAAGGTGGTGGTGTATGTGATTGTGGTGGTGGCACGGTGATGGTGTAGGTGGCGTAGGTGGTGGTGTAGGTGGTGGCATGGTGGCGTAGGTGGTGGCGTATGTGGTGATGGTGGTGGTGTCAAGGTGGCGGTGTAGATGGTGGTGGCAAGGAAATGGTGTAGGTGATTGTGGTGGTGTAGTTTGCGTAGATGGTGGTGTAGGTGGTGGTGGTGGTGGTGGTGGTGTAGGTGGCAATGTAGATGGTGGTGTATGTGATGGTGGTGGTGGCGGTGGCAAGGTGGCCGTGTAGATGGTGGTGTACGTGATGGTGGTGACAAGGTGGTGGTGTAGGTGACGTAGATGGTGGTGGAAAGGTGGTGATGTAGGTGGTGGTGGTGTAGATGGTGGTGGTGTAGGTGATGGTGGCAAGGTGGCGGTGTAGATGGTGGTGGTGGCAAGGTGGCGGTGTAGGTGGCGTAGATGGTGTAGATAGTGGTGTTGGTGTTGGTGGTGGTAAGGTGGCGGTGTAGGTGGCGTAGATGGTGGTGTAGGTGGTGGTGTAGGTGGTGGTGGCAAGGTGGCGGTGTAGGTGTAGGTGGCGTAGATGGTGTAGGTGGTGGTGGCAAGGTGGCTGTGTAGGTGGCGTAGATGGGGTGGTGTATATAGTGGTGTTGGTGTTGTTTGTGGTAAGGTGGCGTTGTAGGTGGCATATATGGTGTTGAATGTGGTGGTGGTGACAAGGTGGCGGTGTAGGTGACGTAGATTGTGGTGTATGTGATGGTGGTGGCAAGGAGGTTGTGTAGGTGGTGGTGGCAAGGTGGCAGTGCACGTGGCGTATATGGTGATGGCAAGGTGGTGGTGTAGGTGGTGGTGGTGGTGATGGTGTAGGTGTAGATGGCGTAGATGGTGATGTAGGTGGTGGTAAGGTGGCGGTGTAGGTGGTGGTGGTGGCAAGTTGGTTGTGGTGGCAAGGTGGCTGTGTAGGTGGCGTAGATGGTGGTGGTGTAGGTGATGATGTAGGTGGTGTAGGTGGCGTAGATGGTGGTGTAGGTGGCGTAGATGGTGGTGGTGGCAAGGTGGCGGTGTAGGTGGCGTAGGTGGTGGTGTAGGTGGTTCTGGTGGCAAGGTGGCGGTGTAGATGGAGTAGATGGTGGTGTAGATGATGGTGGTGGTGTACGTGGCGTAGATGGTGGCAAGATGGGGGTGTAGGTGGCGTAGATGGTGGTGGTGGCAAGGTGGTGGTGTAGGTGATGGTGGTGGCAAGGTGGCGGTGTAGGTGGCGTAGGTGGTGGTGGTGGGAAGGTGGCGTAGATGGTGGTGTAGGTGGTGGTGTATGTGATGGTGGCAAGATGGCAGTGGTGTAGGTGATGTAGTGGCAAGGTGGCGGTGTAGATGGCGTAGATGGTGGTGTGGTGATGGTGGTGGTGGCAAGGTGGCAAGGTGGCTGTGTACGTGATGGCGGTGGTGGCAGTGTAGGTGATGATGGTGGTGCTCACGTTGGTAATGTTAGTGCATGATGGTTAAACGTGAGAATCATGGCTTGTACAGTACTATGTACCTACCACATGGCACACACCATTAGAGCTATGATTCTCGCAGCTTGATGATGGTTTGTGATGTTGATTGCGATTATAAGTATGATGATGATTGTGTGAATAATAGTGATGACGTTCAGGCAGTTATGCTGATACTTGTAATGATGATGGTTATGATAGTAGGAATAATGATGAATTTTTTGATGCTGATGATTATGACCTTAAGACATGTTTATGACCTTGAAGGTATGTTGTACCACACGTCTAACAACTTTCATCAATACAGGATAGGGTGCAAAATCCAGATACGGCTTCGATCCCCAAAGACAAATCAATATTGTCGAAATCGGACCTCATGTACTGCGATGACGTCATTATTTTGTATGTCACAGGATTTGTGTTTTGAATTTCATCAACAACAAATATTTCTTCGGTCCAATTTGGAGTATCGCAAACGCTCTTTTATATTTGCTGATTCTAACATTATCCCCTATTTTAAACTTTGGCTTAATTTTCATCTTTCCATACAGGTTGAAATACACCGTTCCTTTATCGTTTTCATCACTGCTTCAGTCGGCGTCATTTTAATGCTCCGATGTTTTGTGTTATTATACTTGTCAACCATTTCTTGCAACACGTCTAAATATGTATTTGTATTGTTAGCTGTAAAATATTTCCACATATTTTCTTTTAATGTCCTGTTAAATCGTTCAATTACTACAGCTTTTCCGAAATTAAAAGTGTGATACATTTCGATATTATTGTCACTAAGGAATTGCTTAAACGTCTTGTTATAAAACTCCACACCTTGATCACCTCACAACAATTTACAGTCTTCCTGTACTGATAATTTGTTGGAACGCTTTGGTAATTTTTAAACCAGTTTTATTTGGAACCGGCACAACCCAAGCAAATTTACTAAACACATCAATAACAGCATGCAAATATTTAGTACCTTTATTATACTTTGAAAACGATTGCATATCAACCAAGTCAGCAGACCATATTTTATCAATTTCATTAACAATCACACGGCGTTGAGTGAACTTTCTTCGTATAGGCTTATGAAGTTCATCTGCTAACTTGTCAGTCCATTTCAGCGCCTTTTTTTAGTTTTTTGAGTTTCCAAGACCAAGTTTATATTTTGTACTAATAACTGGTTTTACTATCAAATTGTTAGCAATCTTTTCTCCAATAGTTTTAGACTTACTTGTTTTTAAACCAGCAAGCATGTTTTTATCACTGATTTATTACTAGGATTTTGATCATAACAATAATCATGATCTTTGCAAACAGCATCTAATTCATTTACCGGTTATTCGCTATCAAGTGGGTTACCAGGACCACACTATTTATAACCAGGAATTGTTAAACCCTTTTTAGGTAACAGAGGAAGCATAGCTTTATGGATATCAATATTACCACCTTCTGTGCTTTTAACACACTTTGTTTTAGTAATACCACAAGATGCACAAGTTGCTTTTAACATTTTCTACCATTTTTTGCTAAAACATACTTAGGATCAACATTTTCAGTAACCCTTTTTTCTTTTATGCGTAACTCATATATAATATGATTAGATTAAACTTCGTTTACAAAATATGATGTTATGATGCTTTCATTTTTCACTGGTTTGTAAGGTTTTAATAATGTGTAAAGAATATCATACGTACTATTTCCTTCTTGTATCTTTTTAATGAAGAACAGACAGAAATATCCACATAGAACACTTTTTTTTATCTTGATACTGAATAGTGTTGTATTTTATATGAGGATTATATAAGATTGCCAGTGGAATAATTGGTTGTACTGCCGTATTGGCATTGGTTCCGGCAATTCCTGTTTTTATAGCCGCAGTTGGTGCAGTTTTTAATGTAGAACTTTGCTGTTTTAGTGAGTAAAACAAGAATAGCAGAAAAAGACTTTGTTAAAAACACATCATAGGAGTTTTAAACAACTTCTATTAAATGTCCAAATAACAACAGGACTAGAAAATGATGAGGAAATAATTAGGATTGTCTTTAATAAAATATTAGAAATTCAAAAGAATGATAATTTCACAGAACCTCTGGAAATGTATATGAAAAAATTTAAGTTAAATGGATATGGCATTCAGTCGTAATTCTTTTCTGACTTGTTTCCATATCATATCATACTTTTCTCTGGTTGATTTTGTTTTAATCGGTTTTGTTTCTTTTTCTATTTTTAATATTTTAAATATTTTCAGAAAAATGTATTCAAATTTGATTGATCTTTTTCGACCTTCTATTTGATCCAAAACCTTTACAATTTTGAAAAACAAATCTTCAAATCTTTGTCTGTTTTTAGAAGACAAATTATATACTACCAAGTATTTATCTAAATGGTACTTTATGTGGTAAATAGTTTTCTTTCGGTTGTAGTTGTAACCTGTAATGAGATTATAACCATTGTGAGTGCCAGAATTAAGGCAAATACGCTCGTTATTGAAAACTTCACAAGTATCATTACAATTCACACATGCGTACGTACACTTGTAACACAGCTTGGCTCTGGTACAATATTTACAAAGCTTCTTTTTATTAGTTGACGTGTAAAATAAGATGCAATCTATGCACACCCTGTAACACTACAGCATTGCCACTGTACTGAACCTAACAGTTACAAATGTAATACAATTGTAATTCAAGTTCACCCCTGTTAATCCCTCTTATAACTAATCATGCAATGGGAGATTCCTAGTAATGTCAGGTAGTTGTTGGCTAATCATCTGAACTTAACACCTGTTAATGTTTTTCTAGGATAACTATGAAGTCTGGGAGTTAAGAGGTATTTGGGTTGAAAGGTCTTTGGGTAATTTATGCATACTCTGAGGTAATGACCGTGGCGTTAACCTGTAGCTACACAGGTCGATGTCCATATGTGAGGCATAACTAACAGCCGAAAGGTATTCTGGGGGAATCTTCTAATATAATACTGAGCGCACAGAAAGTCTAGGAGAGTCGGGAGTAGAGAGTCTGGGGCCGGTGGTTAAAGAGTGGAGAGTCAGTCTATCTTGTAAGATGGAGTCCCGCAGTCTAAGACAAGGTGTGGGATAAGTTAAACTATACTATGTAAACCAGTATATTAGTGCAGTCATCGTTACATACTAATAAGAAGATTTGAACATTTGAAAGTTTCTAAATACTATTATACTTTGTGAACCTAAGACATTTAATAATAGGGACTATTAAGTAGTTAACAAGTGGACGTACTAAAAACCACTATACTAAACGGAAATGTTTATATATATAACAGGATTATGAATGTGTAATTATTCGGACTGTTTTATATGTACTAATAAATTATGGAAATCACAACGCGAAGTCCGGACCTTGTTATTAAATGTACCAAGCATGGCATACGACCCCGTAGTGCTACAACCCCAGGAGGATCAATAATATCTAAAACTCTTTTACAATATTTGCAATTCATTATATTATACTATAGAATTATATATTTAAACATAGGCTTAACAAATATTAGCTTATGTAATATTATAATGGAACGAGTAGAAAAGGAAATCAAAAACTGTAAGGAAGATCAAATGGCATATGCTCAATTGGTTGATTTTGAAGGTATGAATAAACTTGAAAAAGAGTTCATAGTTTTTACAAACTTTCAAGATCTGACTGGAAGAATTATAACAACTAAAATTACTAAGGAAAATTAAAAAAACCAGATATAAACAAGCTGGAGGTAATCTTGAAACTGTTAATTTTGATAGATACTGCAAATATCATGTAAAAATAAGTCAGATGGTAGATAATAGAGTTCTTGAAGAAAAATGCTTTTGGAGATACTTAGGCATTCTTCTGGTTAATGAAATAGATGCTCTCTTGGATAAGGTTACTAATAAGGACATCGATGAACATATTTATGAGGTTACTGATATGCTGATGAGGACGCCGATGAGGATAAAAGTATTAAAAAAAAAAAAATGTTATTTAATTAATTAAATAATAGGGGCTTAAAAAAAATAATCTCATGTAATAATATATAATGAGTATCCGAGAAATTGAAACATCCCCAAAACAGTATAGCAAGGTTTTTAAAGTAAATGTTGTCAGTAATGATCCGCTCAGACAACTACAAAAAAGACAATCAAGTGTTGTGAAATTTCTTAAAAAAGAACTAAGAAAAACTGGTGGCTTTAAATTAAGTTCTAATATAAAAGTTACTTTAACAAAAAGAGTACCAGATGACAAAGGAAAAGGTAAGGTAACCACATACAAAACAGCTTACTTTAATTCTAAAGCGGCAACAATATTAACCAAAAATGAAATAGTAGAGGCTCTAAATAAAGCACGTGAGGAAATTATAAGAAGTATCGGAACTTGGGTTCAGCAGGAAAGTGGTTGGGTAATTGAAAAACTAGACGTACATTACATAAATCGAATAAAGTATAAACCTTTGCGAGATAGCTCTTATTTAAATTTACCAAAAGAACTGCAACACCACAAAAAAGGTTTAATAAATATAAAAAAAAAAAGATAACGAATGCTTTAGATGGTGCCATTTGGCTTATAAATTCCCTGTTGGAAAAAATCCCCAAAGAATATCAAATTATAAAAAGCATATTGGTGATCTTGACTACAAGGGAATAACATTTCCTGTGACTGTCAAACAAATCCCAAAAATAGAAAAACAAAACAACCTTTCTCTTAACATATGTTGGTATGAAGATAATCAAGTATACCCTTTGTGCATATAAAAAATAAAGCAAAAGAATCGTGTGATATGCTTTTGATCACTGAAAAAGAAAAAAATCATTACGTATGGATAAAAAAATTTAACAGTTTGATTACATTCAAATAAAAAATGGTTTTGTAAAAGATGCTTGCAGTGCTTTACATTAGAAATAGTTTTAAAAAAAAACATAAGCCTGTTTGTCTTTCACATAGGGCTGGAGTGGCGCAGTCGGTAGCGCGGCGGATTTGTAACCGAAGGCCCCGGGTTCAATCCTCCGTGGTGCCACTGAGTTCCGTCGGTGTGTTCTTGGGCAAGACACGTATCCTTAGCCTCGTCCGTCGGATGGGGACGTAAACCGGGCGGTCCCGTGTATCAGACTATCAACCGAGCACGTTAAAGAACCATAGAAATCTATTCGATAATAAGAGTAGGGCAGGTTCCCGGATTCCTATGTATCCTTCCCCTCCCTCTGGGGCGGCTCTAAATAACCTGTACTGTGTTGATGAGCCGTTAAACAACATTCAATTCAATACATTCAAGTCTTTCACATAATGGCAAGCAATAGAGATGACAAACAAAGATGAAAAAGTTAAGTTTAAAAACTATGACAGGCAAATGGTTCCGTTTGTTATATATATGCTGATTTTGAAGCAATTGAATTGAATTGGGGTTTTAAGGCGCACCAACACATGAAAAGGTTATATGGCGCCTAAAAGGCATGAACATGCCAGGCTCATCTTCCATGTACATCGAGATAAAATATGGAAAATGGGCCTAGAACCTTCTCACCCTGAACTGCAGAGTTGCTGCAAATTCTATCGTAGAAACTCCATTTACGCTGGAGCCACATTATTGTTTTTCTGCCACTGCTCTTTTGATGCGAGCGAGATAGCACCTGAAACAATGCAGGGATCATGATGAAGACCTTTAATGAACATGAACAAAAAATGATAAAATGATCATGAATTTGGGGGATTCTACCCCTCCGCCTATCCCTCCAAAGGGATCTGCAGTGGCCCTACTCTTTGCCAGGTGACCAAACGGGGCCCCCGAGAACCACACGGGGCTGATTTTGAAGCAGTAACCGAAATAATTTCTTCAGTATCAAACAATCCTAAAAAATCACATACAGAAGCATATCAAAAGAATACTGATTGCAGTAATGGGTATAAGGTTGTTTGTTCTTATGATGATCAATATTCAAAACCAGTTGTAACGTACAGAGGACCAAATTCTGTTTACAAGTGTTTGGAAAAAATAATAGAAGAAAAGTGGTGGAAAAAAACTATAAATGCACATTTTAAGAAAGATTTGGTGATGTCGATGGAAGAAGAAGCTATATTCCAAAATTCTAAATCATGCCATATTTGCGGTAATGGCTTTGTAACAACTCTCAAAAAAAGTGACGCGGGTCATACAGTGGCATACAAAAACTCCATCAGAAAAGTTAGAGATCATTGTCATATAACCGGAAAGTACAGAGGAAGTGCTCATGACATATGTTATATTAATTTCAAACTGACTAAAAAAATACCTGTTGTGTTTCATAACTTGAGAGGATATGACTCTCACTTCATAATAATAACACATCGGAAAGTTTAAACAAAACATAAATGTTATACCGAATAACATGGAAAAGTATATGGCTTTCATGTTAGGAAAAAGTTTAGTGTTTATTGACAGTATCCAGTTGATGTCTCAATCATTAGAAAATTTAGTAAAAAACAACCTTTCGTTTCAATACATATCTCAAGAATATAGCGGCAAAAAGTTAGATTTACTAAAAAGAAAAGGTGTTTATCCTTATGATTATATGAACAGTTTTGAGCGTTTTGGTGATAATAAGTTACCCAGTAAAAAAAGCTTTTATTCTCAATTAAATGATGAGCATATTTCAAATGCAGATTATGATCAAGCTAAAAAAATATGGAAAACATTTAAGATTGAAAATATGGGAGAATATCATGATCTGTATCTTAAGACTGATGTGCTGCTGCTTGCAGACGTTTTTGAAAAATTTAGAAAAATGTGTATTGAGTATTATACATAGATCCTTGTCATTACTTCAGTAGTCCTGGTTTAGCCTGGGATGCATGCCTTAATTGAATTGGGGTTTTAAGGCGCACCAACACATGAAAAGGTTATATGGCGCCTAAAAGGCATGAACATGCCAGGCTCATCTTCCATGTACATCGAGATCAAATATGGAAAATAGGCCTAGACTAGAACCGTCTCACCCTGAACTGCAGAGTTGCTGCAAATTCTATCGTAGAAACTCCATTTACGCTGGAGCCACGTTATTGTTTTTCTGCCACTGCTCTTTTGATGCGAGCGAGATAGCACCTGAAACAATGCAGGGATCATGATGAAGACCTTTAATGAACATGAACAAAAAATGATAAAATGAACATGAATTTGGGGGAATTCTACCCCTCTGCCTATCCCATGCCTTAAGATGACTGGTATCCAACTTGATTTAATAACTGATATTGATCAATATTTGTTTGTGGAAAAGGATCAAGAGTTATATTGCAAACAGATATTTACAGCTAACAATAAATATATGAAAAACTATGACAAGAAAAAAGAAAGCAAGTACATAATATATCTTGATGCTAATAACTTGTATGGGTGGGCTATGTGCCAACCGTTACCTACTGGCAACTTCAAGTGGGTTAACAAGATTGAAAAAGGAAAATCAAATTACATTGTTGAATGTGATATCGAGTATCCTGAGAAACTGCTTGACTCGCATAATGATTATCGTCTCGCCCCAGAAAGTTTAAATATCAAAGATGAGTGGTTGTCAGACTATTGTAAAAATTTAAAACAAAAGTTTAATTTGGGATCTTGCAATGTTAATAAACTTATCACAACTCTAAACAAGAGGCCCAAGAGGGCCTGTGGACGCTCTACTGGCTAACATGGCTCTTATAACATCAATGAAGCGAGAGACTGCCATTTACGGTTTTTTGAAAGTTTTGGGCAAAAAACAGCTTTTCACCTAAATCAAGGGCCATAACTGAAGAATCTGGAAAAGTTTGGTAAAGATCAGATAAAAAACGAAGGCCCTATCGTATTAACAAGGCAAAATATAGCATTTTTAACTAAATCAAGAGCCATAACTCCTCTGTTACTGGTCCGAATGGTCCAACATAGAGCTAAACAAAAATTTAAAAAAAAAATAAAAAAAAACTCCGCTGTTACTGATCCAATCTGTGTGTTTTTGAACTTGACCGAGCTTTTATTGACATTAACAATCTGATAAAGTTTGGTAAAGATCGGATAAAAAATAGTCTTTAACGAGGCAAAATATAGCATTTTGCACTAAATCAAGGGCCATAACTCCGCTGTTACTGCTCCGATATGAATGGTTTTCGAACCTGTCCTAGCTTTCATTGATATGAACAATCTGATAAAGTTTGGTAAAGATCAAATGAACAATGAAGCCCCTATCGTCTTAACGAGGCAAACTATAGCATTTTTAACTAAATCAAGGGCAATAATTCCGCTGTTAATGGTCCGATCTAGCTGGTTTTCGAACTTGTTCAAGCTTTCATTGATATTAACAACCTGTTCAAGTTTGGTAAAGATCAAATAATAAATGAAAGTGATAGAGTGTTCACAAGGCTTAATATGGCATTTTTCAGCAAAACAAGGGCCATAACTCCGATCTTGCCGGTTTTCGAACTAGTTCGAGCTTTCATTGATATAAAGACACTGGCAAAGTTAAGTAAAGATCTGATTAAAATTGAAGGCCCTAGAGTGTTCACAAGGCAAAAAATAGCATTTTTCAGAAAAAACAAGGGCCATAACTCGGGTGTTACTGATCCGATTTAGCTGGTTTTCGAACTTGTTCAAGCTTTCATTGATATTAACAATCTGTGCAAGTTTGGTAAAGATCAAATAATAAATGAAGGTGCTAGAGTGTCCACAAGGCAGAAAATGGCATTTTTCAGAAAAAACAAGGGCCATAACTCTGGTGTTACAGAAGCAATCCAGCTGATTTTCGAACTTGTCCAAGCTATTATTGGTATTAACAATCTGTGCAAGTTTGGTAACAATCAAATAATAAACAAAGGTATTAGAGCGTTCACAAGGCAGAAAATAGCAATTTTCAGAAAAAACAAGGGCCATAACTCCAGTGTTACTGATCCAATTTGGCTGGTTTTCGAACTTGTCCGAGCTTTCAATGATATTAACAATCTGTGCAAGGTTGGTAAAGATCAAATAATAAATGAAGGTGCTAGAGTGTTCACAAGGCTTAATATGGCATGTTTCAGCAAAACAAGGGCCATAACTCCGGTGAAATTTATCGGATCCGGCTGGTTTTCGAACTTGTCCGAGCTTTTATTGATATAAAGACACTGGCAAAGTTTCGTAAAGATTCGATTAATAATGAAGGCCCTAGAGTGTTAACAAGGCAAAAGTTAACAGACGGACGGAAGACAGACGACGGACGGACGACGGACAACTCGCCATCCCATAAGCTCTACTGGCCGATAACTCCGGTGAAATTTATCGGATCCGGCTGGTTTTCGAACTTGTCCGAGCTTTCATTGATATAAAGACACTGGCGAAGTTTCGTAAAGATTCGATTAATAATGAAGGCCCTAGAGTGTTCACAAGGCAAAAGTTAACAGACGGACGGAAGACGGACGACGGACGACGGACAACTCGCCATCCCATAAGCTCTACTGGCCGAAGAGCTAAAAATAAAGAAAAGTATGTTGTGCATTTTAGAAACTTAGAATTGTATAAAAAGCTTGGATTGAAGGTAACAAAAATACACCGAATACTACAGTTTGACGAACTTCTCTAGATCTTCACTACGTGCACGTCGTGGAGAGGGCACTGCCGATATTCAATACCTGAGAACTTGTCATTCTCAGGTTTGAATTGAATATCGGTTGACTGAATGTGAAGGTGTCTCCTGCGTCCTCCATCACAGCGCACATCATCTGATGTCTCCAGATCCCTGAAGTCGGAACCGGTACGCGGGCTGATGCTGCAATGGACCTGTACTCAACCATAAACCTCGGTCATCACATTGCAGCGGAAGCCCACATTCTACCGTGGTTGTTCACAGGCCACAGAAGACTTCAGGGTGACACAGACATCGGGCGGTGTGTGCGGCGCAGGGGTCATACTGTGATGGGTGTGGCCCTAAGCAAGACCGTCACCACTCGTAGAGGATGTAGGACACCGTAGCGGATGTAGACCACCACGCCAGCAGCAGACAACCATGCCAGACCAGTCCAGACCACTTCACCGCCGCAGCGAAAATTACACAGAGCGAAAGCGACAACCACCTACATACATACAACAGAAGCGACAACCACAGCAGCAGCACCAGATCAACCAACACACTCCACTAGAGAAGTCCAGACTCTATTGTGCCCATAGCGACCAGATATATATATACTTTAATACTGCCAAGAGAACAGCTGGTAAAAAGCTTTTGAAAAGGATTTCTTCAAACTCATGAACAATTCAGTTTTTGGTAAAACTATGGAAAATTTGAGAAAAAGAATTAATGTTAAATTGACTCACGACGAGGAGGTTCACTTAAAATATGCAGCAAGACCTTCATTTATTTCTTGTAAAATGTTTAATGAAAACTTATTTGCCATAAACAGAATAAAAGAATGATTAGTTTTAAATCGTCCTTGTTATGTTGGCATGTGTATTTTAGACTTGTCAAAATATTTGATGTAAGATTTCCATTACAACTACATTAAAAATAAATATGATAAAAAAGCTAAATTATTATTTACTGATACCGATTCCTTGTGTTATGAATTAAAAACAAAAGCTGTGTATGCAGACTTTTACAAGGATAAAGAACTTTTTGATAATTGTGATTATGATCCGAAAAGTAAGTTTCATTTTAATGATAATAAAAGGTTATTGGCAAGATGAAAGATGAAAGTTGTGGAAAACCCATTATTGAATTTGTTGGGTTGCGAAGTAAACTATATTCATATATGCTAGGTAATGAGGTTAGTACAAAGAAATGTAAGGGTGTTAAAAAGTGTGTTGTTAAAAAAAATACAATGCATGATGATTACAAAAATATTTTGTTTACGGCAACAGAAGCTCACCATGAGATGAAATTTATTAGATCACAAAAGATAACATAAGCAGCTATGCAATAAATAAAAAATGTTTATCAGCTTGTGATGATAAACGGTACATACTAGATAATGACAAGATACATTAGCATACAAGTAAAATACTCCATGGTAAAAAATGATATGCAGAGCAATGATGAAGACTACTGTCCGGTTCCGTCTGACTTTGCTAAATGAGTTGCAAATGTTTTAGTTATTTACAAAATTAATAGATACTGAGGGTACTGGTAACGTTCTTCCTAAGCAAAGGGAAATCAAGCAGTTTGTATAGTTGTGTGGGGGTCTGGCAGCAGGCATGGCATCGTCATTTGGCGTTTGTAAATGTTTGTGCTAAGGACAACTGGAGACAACTTGATAACTATTTGATTGCTTTGTCGCGATGGAAAAACTGTGCCTATACCCTCAGTATCTATACTACTCTTGTACTTTGTGCTCATATGAATCTTCATGAATTATTAAGATATATCATTATATTTGTAAGATTATATTTGTAAGGTGTGCGGTGGGATGGTCCTCCCCTACCCATCACACACGTATTTATGGGGAGAATAAACGGGTCGCCCAAGTGGTGATCGAAAAAAAAACAATAAAAAAACAAAAACAAAAACCATATATATACGCCGCAAATATTTAGGACCTGCCAATAAGAATGCAGGACATTCCTTAAGTGTTTTCCTTCAAATTTATTCCAAACAATACACTGTAAGATATAAATCGATGAAGTATCAACTAAATACCCCTTAACAAACTGATGTTATTGACCAGAAACCTGTTAAACGTTTTTATTTATATTAACTGTAATCTGAACTGTTGACCAGAACACGGCAAAGATATGTACAACTGGGCTTGGTACTGATCATCCCTGCAAAGTTTCGTTGAAATCCGGCCAGGGGTTCAGGAGAACTAGTCCTTTCCGTACAAACAACAGACAACAGAGGACAGACAGACAGCACAAAAACAATATGTCTACCCTTCACAAAGTGGGTTCACTCATAGATGTTTTAATATTAAACTGCCTTCCTGGGGTTCCTGCCTTCTCCAGGTGTTCTAATGGAATAGCCCTTATGAACCCCTCTAGATGAAACTGTAAGGAAACACATGTCAATAATATGTATAAACAGGAAATATACTACTCAAAATTTGCTAAGGATCACTCATTCTTCTATATAATTTTATTAGAAATTATTCACAATAATGAAATTAATTTCCAATTCCACAATTTTAATCAAGTCATGATATCACATGACCATACACTGCCCTAAATATTTCATGTAAAATAGAAATAATGCTACATATTTTAGCAAGAAATTTAGACAGCAAAAAAGTGATCCTTAGCAAATTTTGAGTAGTATATATGTATATATACATGTATAAATATATGTATAACAACAAACACACAATGACATCTTTGTCTGCCTTTATTTCACATTTTAACAATTTGGGTTTCATCTAGGAACCCACTGATCATTGGAACCAAAATTATGCACTAATAAAAGGACACAAATTATGCAGACTAAACCTGAAGAATGTCTAATGAAGGTTGCTTAATACAACAAGTGTCATTAAAATATCAGATATTATAATTAAGTCTTCCAGGTGAAACTTTTCTTGCCTCTGTTTGAATTTGCTTTATTTCTTGATACCTGCAAAAGTAGAGAGATATTCTTTATTACAATATTGTTTTAAACTTCCCGATACAAAATTTGACTCAACATCACAAAGGTTTATTATCAAGGGCGTAGCGCCCTATACGCACAATACGCACGTGCGTAATACAAAAAATGCCAAGCATAATAAAACGCCAGAAAGGTGCCACAGAATGCACAATTTCCTTCCTTATTTTATTTTTATTTTTCGGGGGAAGCCCCCCGGACCCCCACCAGCAACCTCCCCCTCCCACAAACGTATTTTTTCGGTGTGCGTATACATTTTGAAAACCTGGCTACGCCTATGATTATGTCATCAAAGTGTGCTTGCTTTTGAGTATTGAGTCTTCTAAATAGTTGAATATTTCGTTCAAAATGTCAAGCCCATTAGCATTGCAGAATTATCATGTGAAAAAAAATTGTTTAGTAAACTATAAATCATCTGAGTGAGAAAAAATATGAAGTTGAGAACCCGGTCACATGTCGAGACAATGGTGCAAGCTCATAAATGTTTATTATATGAATTGATGGACAATGCCAAGGCAGAGCCCCAGATAGTTTTTAGGATCCCAGCAGTGATCACTCCTCAAATTGTATTTAACTTGAGGGGTAAAATCTTAATTGAATTGAATTGGAGTTTTAAGGCGCACCAACACATGAAAAGGTTATATGGCGCCTAACAGGCATGAACATACCAGGCTCATCTTCCATGTACATCGAGATAAAATATGGAAAATGGGCCTAGAACCTTCTCACCCTGAACTGCAGAGTTACTGCAAATTCTATCGTAGAACACCATTTACGCTGGAGCCACGTTATTGTTTTTCTGCCACTGCTCTTTTGATGCGAGGGAGATAGCACCTGAAACAATGCAGGGATCATCATGAAGACCTTTAATGAACATGAACAAAAAATGATAAAATGAACATGAATTTGGGGGGATTCTACCCCTTTGCCTACCCCTCCAAAGGGATCTGCAGTGGCCCTATTCTTTGCCCCCGTGACCAAATGGGGGCCCCCGGGAACCACACGGTGTCACTCAAATTGAGGGTTAATCGCAGATTATTTATGCCCAAAAATAGGACTAAAACCTCGATTTTGCAACTGCTTTACCAGACTGTCATACAAAAGGCTATTACAGAATCACAACAATGCAATATACTCCTTACAGGTAATCTGGTGAAATCATGTTTTGTCACCCTTATAAAGTAGCTATCCTGCCAACAACAGACATTATTTACAACATATGTACACCATTTCTAACCCTACTGACGACGATATATGTATATATATATATATATATACAACATCTATTTTGAGAATATAAACTCTATAGACATAATGTAAATGGTTTAAACTAGCCAAGCAAGATTCAAAACTAGAGCGTCGAATTAGGTTACAAACGCAGAATTCATTTTACGTATTTTCAATCGCATGTATTTTAAGAACCCGTAAACAATAAAAACAAGAGGCTAAAGGGGGCCTGTATCGCTCTACTGGCTATATGGAGTCTTTGATGGGTAACATGACAACAACATGCACAACTAAATTTGGTACTGTTAATCCATGCAAGGTTTCATTAAAATCTGGCCAAAGAAAGTCCTATCGTCTTAATGAGGAACAAGAGGCCCAAGAGGGCCTGTGGAAGCTCTACTGGCTAAAACAGCTCTTATAGATTTAGATAGATATAGCTAGATATAGCTCTCTTCTCCTATAGATCAAAATTGTGGCCTCTGGAGTGCCCACAAGCAAATTCCAATATTGACCTAGTGACATAGTTTTTTGATCCCATGTGACCCATTTTGAAACTTGATCAAGATATAATTCAGATAAACAATCTGAAAAAGTTTCATCAAGATCTGGTCAAAAATATGGCGTCTAGAGTGTACACAAGGTTTTTCAAGTATTTGACCTAGTGACCTAGTTTTTGAACCTGTGCGACCCATTTTCAAACTTTAGCAAGCTATAATTGAGACAAATATTCTGACAAAATTGCATTAAGATCGGGTCAAAAACATGGCCTCTAGAGTGTTCACTTTTTTTCCAAAGTTTGACCTAGTGACCAAGTTTTTAACACCACGTGACCCATTTTTGAACTTGACCAAGATATAATTAAGACGAAACATTTTTACAAAGTTTCATCAAGATTGGGTCAGAAATACGGCTTCTAGAGTGTACACAAGGTTTTTCAAGTATTTAATCTAGTAACCTAGTTTTTAACTTCATGTGACCCATTTCCGAACTTGATCAAGATATAATTAAGATAAACAATTTGACAAAGTTTCATCAAGATTGGGTAACAAATATGACCTCTAGAGTGTACACAAGTTTTTTCAAGTATTTGACCTAGTGACCTAGTTTTTGACCCCACATGACCCATTTTTTAACTTGACCGAGATTTCATTGAAACAAACATTCTGACAAAGTTTCATGATGATTGCATCAGAAATGTGGCCTCTAGAGTGTACACAAGCAAAAGTTAACGGACGGACGGATGACCTAGTTTTTGACCCCATGGGACCCATTTTCGAACTTGATCAAAATATAATTAAGACAACATTTCGACAAAGTTTCATCAAGATCGGGTCACAAATATGGCCTCTAGAGTGTACACAAGGTTTTTCAAGTATTTGACCTAGTGACCTAGTTTTTGAGGCTGTGTGACCCATTTTCGAACTTTAGCAAGCTATAATTGAGACAAATATTCTGACAAAATTGCATCAAGATCGGGTCAAAAACATGGCCTCTAGAGTGTACACACGGTTTTTCCAAAGTTTGACCTAGTGACCTAGTTTTTAATACCATGTGACCCATTTTTGAACTTGACCAAGATATAATTAAGACAAACATTTTGACAAAGTTTCATCAAGATTGGGTCAGAAATACGGCTTCTAGAGTGTACACAAGGTATTTCAAGTATTTGACCTAGTGACCTAGTTTGTAACTTCATGTGACCCATTTCCGAACTTGATCAAGATATAATTAAGATAAACAATTTGACAAAGTTTCATCAAGATTGGGTAACAAATATGACCTCTAGAGTGTACACAAGTTTTTTCAAGTATTTGACCTAGTGACCTAGTTGTAGACCCCACATGACCTATTTTTGAACTTGACCGAGATTTCATTGAGACAAACATTCTGACAAAGTTTCATCAAGATCGGGTCAAAAATATGGCCTCTAGAGTGTACACACGGTTTTTCCAAAGTTTGACCTAGTGACCTAGTTTTTAATACCATGTGACCCATTTTTGAACTTGACCAAGATATAATTAAGACAAACATTTTGACAAAGTTTCATCAAGATTGGGTCAGAAATACGGCTTCTAGAGTGTACACAAGGTATTTCAAGTATTTGACCTAGTGACCTAGTTTGTAACCCCATGTGACCCATTTCAAACTTGACCAAGATATAATTAAGAAAAACATTCTGACAAAGTTGCATCAAGCTCGGGTCAAAAATATGGCCTCTAGAGTGTACACAAGGTTTTTCCAATATTTGACCTAGTGACCTAGTTTTTAACTTCATGTGACCCATTTCCGAACTTGATCAAGATATAATTACGATAAACAATTTGACAAAGTTTCATCAACATTGGGTAACAAATATGACCTCTAGAGTGTACACAAGGTTTTTCAAGTATTTGACCTAGTGACCTAGTTTTTAATCCATGTGACCCATTTTCAAACTTGACCAAGATATAATTAAGACAAACATTCTGACAAAGTTGCATCAAGCTCGGGTCAAAAATATGGCCTCTAGAGTGTACACAAGGTTTTTCCAATATTTGACCTAGTGACCTAGTTTTTAACTTCATGTGACCCATTTCCGAACTTGATCAAGATATAATTAAGATAAACAATTTGACACAGTTTCATCAAGATTGGGTAACAAATATGACCTCTAGAGTGTACACAAGTTTTTTCAAGTATTTGACCTAGTGACCTAGTTTTGACCCCACATGACCCATTTTTGAACTTGACCGAGATTTCATTGAGACAAACATTCTGACAAAGTTGCATCAAGATCGGGTCAAAAATATGGCCTCTAGAGTGTACACACGGTTTTTCCAAAGTTTGACCTAGTGACCTAGTTTTTAACACCATGTGACCCATTTTTGAACTTGACCAAGATATAATTAAGACAAACATTTTGACAAAGTTTCATCAAGATTAGGTCAGAAATACGGCTTCTAGAGTGTACACAAGGTTTTTCAAGTATTTGACCTAGTGACCTAGTTTTTAATCCCATGTGACCCATTTTCAAACTTGACCAAGATATAATTAAGACAAACATTCTGACAAAGTTGCATCAAGCTCGGGTCAAAAATATGGCCTCTAGAGTGTACACAAGGTTTTTTCAATATTTGACCTAGTGACCTAGTTTTTGACCCCACATGACCCATTTTCGAACTTGACCGAGATTTCATTGAGACAAACATTCTGACAAAGTTTCATGATGATTGCATCAGAAATGTGGCCTCTAGAGTGTACACAAGCAAAAGTTAACGGACGGACGGACAACACACCATCCCATAAGCTCTGCTGGCCCTTGGCCAGTAGAGCTAAAAATACAGCATATTTAACTAAATCAAGGGCCGTAATTCCGGTGTTACTAATACAATTTGACAGGTTTTCAAACTTGTCTGAGCTTACATTGATATTAACAATCTGTGTAAGTTTGGTAAAGATCAAATAATAAATGAAGGTGCTAGAAGGTTCACAAGGCAGAATATGGCATTTTTCAGCAAATCAAAGGCCATAACTCTGCTGTTACTCATTCAATTTGGTTAGTTTTCGACGAACTTGTCCAAGTTTTCATTGATAATAACAATCAGTGTAAGTTTGGTAAAGATCAAATAATAAATGAAGGTGCTAGAGTGTTTACAAGGCTTAATATGGCATTTTTCAGCAAAAAAAGGGCCATAACTCCGGTGTTACTGATCCAATTTAGCTGGTTTTAGAACTTGTCCAAGCTGTCATTGGTATTAACAATCTGTGCATGTTTGGTAACGATCAAATAATAAATGAAGGTGCTAGAGTGTTTACAAGGCAGAAAATTGCATTTTCCAGAAAAAACAAGGCCATATCTCCGGAGTTACTGAACCGATTTGGCTGATTTTCGAACTTGTCTGAGCTTCCATTGATATTAAAATTCTACGCAAGTTTGGTAAAGATCAAATAATAAATGAAGGTGCTAATGTGTTCACAAGGCAGAAAATGGCATTTTTCAGAAAAAACAAGGGCCATAACTCTGGTGTTACTAACCCAATTAAGCTGGTTTTCGAACTTGTCCAAGCTTTTATTGGTATTAACAATATGTTCAAGTGTGGTAAAGATCAAATAATAAATGAAGGTGCTAGATTGCTCACAAGGCAGAAAATGGCATTTTTCAAAAAAATAAAATAAAGGGCCATAACTCTGGTGTTAAAGACCCAATTTAGCTGATTTTCGAACTTGTCCGAGCTTTCATTGATATTAAAAATCTACGCAAGTTTGGTAAAGATCAAATAAGAAATGAAGGTGCTAGATATAACTCCGGTGTTACTGAACCGATTTGGCTGAGTTTCACACTTGTCCGAGCTTTCATTGATATTAAAAATCTACACAAGTTTGGTAAAGATCAAATAATAAATGAAGGTGTTAGTGTGTTCACAAGGTAGAAAATGGCATTTTTCAGAAAAAAACAAGGGCCATAACTCTGGTATTACCGACCCAATTTAGCTGGTTTCGAACTTTATCCAAGCTTTCAACAATCTGTGCAAGTTTGGTAAAGGTAAAATAATAAATGAAGGTGCTAGAGTGTTCACAAGGCAGAAAATGGCATTTTTCAGGGGGGAAAAAGGGCCATAACTCTGGTTTAACAGATCCGATTCGGCTGGTTTTCGAACCTTCGAGCTTCCATTGATATTAACAATCTGTGCAAGTTTAGTAAAGTTCAAATAATGAATGAAGCTGCTACATTGTTCACAAGGCTTAATATGTAATTTTTCAGCAAAAGAAGGGTTTTCGATCTTGTCCGAGCTTTCATTGATATAAAGACAATGGCAAAGTTTCGTAAAGATCTGATTAATAATGAAGGCCCTAGAGTGTTCACAATGCAAAACGGACGGACGACAGATGGACGGACAATGGACAATGGACAACTTATCATCCCATTCGGCCAGTAGAGCTAAAAACTATACTTTTAATCAACAGCCAGAATCCTTAGAATGATTATTTGCAAATGTTCATTACACCCATTTAACAACAATCACACAATGATTGACAGGTAAAATTAAAACAACTACCACATCATTCTAACCTGCCAAAAGAGGATGGGTATATTTTAGTAGGAGTAAAAATATGCTCTAAAATCCCTGTAATAGAGTGACTAAATCTTACAAGATGGTACATGCACAAAATACCCATTGTTGAAATGCATGACGTAACAGGATATTTATTGACTTCTTTTGACTGTTGCAAATTGGTCAGAAATTTGGATGGGTCATTTACTGTGAAATGTTTTGACACATTGTTGGGTTTATTACTACAGGTATTACCTGATTAAAACAAGGTTAAATGGAAAAAAATCTGTATCCGTAAACTTCCAACATAGCCGATACCCATCATATCATGACCTTGCACTTACATCATATTTTCAATGTGAACTTGGTACGATGGACATTATGCGTACTTGGTACGATGGACATTATGCGTACTTGGTACGATGGACATTATGCGTACTTGGTACGATGGACATTATGCTTACTTGGTACAATGGACATTATTCTTACTTGGTACGATGGACATGATGCATACTTGGTACGATGGACATTATGCTCACTTGGTACGATGGACATTATGCGTACTTGGTACGATGGACATGATATCATGCGTACTTGGTATGATGGACATTATGCGAATTTGGTATGATGGATATTATGCTTACTTGGTACGATGGACATTATGCTTACTTGGTACGATGGACATTATGATTACTTGGTACGATGGACATTATGCGTACTTGGTACGATGGACATTATGCGTACTTGGTACGATGGACATTATGCTTACTTGGTACGATGGACATTATGCTTACTTGGTACGATGGACATTATGCGTACTTGGTACGATGGACATTATGCGTACTTGGTACGATGGACATTATGCGTACTTGGTACAATGGACATGATGCATACTTGGTACGATGGACATTATGCTTACTTGGTACGATGGACATTATGCATAGTTGGTACGATGGACATTATGCATAGTTGGTACGATGGACATTATGCATAGTTGGTACGATGGACATGATGCGTACTTGGTACGATGGACATTATGCGTACTTGGTATGATGGACATTATGCATAGTTGGTACGATGGACATTATGCGTACTTGGTACGATGGACATTATGCTTACTTGGTACGATGGACATTATGCTTACTTGGTACGATGGACATTATGCGTACTTGGTACGATGGACATTATGCGTACTTGGTACAATGGACATGATGCATACTTGGTACGATGGACATTATGCTTACTTGGTACGATGTACATTATGCATAGTTGGTACGATGGACATTATGCATAGTTGGTACGATGGACATTATGCATAGTTGGTACGATGGACATGATGCGTACTTGGTACGATGGACATTATGCGTACTTGGTACGATGGACATTATGCATAGTTGGTACGATGGACATTATGCGTACTTGGTACGATGGACATTATGCTTACTTGGTACGATGGACATTATGCGTACTTGGTACGATGGACATTATGCATAGTTGGTACAATGGACATTATGCGTACTTGGTACGATGGACATTATGCGTACTTGGTACGATGGACATTATGCATAGTTGGTACGATGGACATTATGCGTACTTGGTACGATGGACATTATGCGTACTTGGTACGATGGACATTATGCATAGTTGGTACGATGGACATTATGCGTACTTGGTACGATGGACATTATGCATAGTTGGTACAATGGACATGATGCGTACTTGGTACGATGGACATTATGCTTACTTGGTACGATGGACATTATGCTTACTTGGTACGATGGACATTATGCGTACTTGGTACGATGGACATTATGCGTACTTGGTACGATGGACATTATGTGTCCTTGGTACGATGGACATTATGCGTACTTGGTACGATGGACATTATGCGTACTTGGTACGAAGGACATTATGCGTACTTGGTACGATGGACATTATGCGTACTTGGTACGATGGACATTATGCGTCCTTGGTACGATGGACATTATGCGTACTTGGTACGATGGACATTATGCGTACTTGGTACGATGGACATTATGCGTACTTGGTACGATGGACATTATGCATAGTTGGTACAACGGACATGATGCGTACTTGGTACGATGGACATTATGCTTACTTGGTACGATGGACATTATGCTTACTTGGTACGATGGACATTATGCGTACTTGGTATGATGGACATTATGCGTACTTGGTACGATGGACATTATGTGTCCTTGGTACGATGGACATTATGCGTACTTGGTACGATGGACATTATGCGTACTTGGTACGAAGGACATTATGCGTACTTGGTACGATGGACATTATGCGTACTTGGTACGATGGACATTATGCGTCCTTGGTACGATGGACATTATGCGTACTTGGTACGATGGACATTATGCGTACTTGGTACGATGGACATTATGCGTACTTGGTACGATGGACATTATGCGTACTTGGTACGAAGGACATTATGCGTACTTGGTACGATGGACATCATGCGTACTTGGTACGATGGACATTATGTGTACTTGGTACGATGGACATTATGCTTACTTGGTAAGATGGACATTATGTGTACTTGGTACGATGGACATTATGCGTACTTGGTAAGATGGACATTATGCGTACTTGGTACGATGGACATGATATCATGCGTACTTGGTATGATGGACATTATGCTCACTTGGTAAGATGGACATTATGTGTACTTGGTACGATGGACATTATGCGTACTTGGTACGATGGACATTATGCGTACTTGGTACGATGGACATTATGTGTACTTGGTACGATGGACATTATGCTTACTTGGTACGATGGAAATTATGTGTACTTGGTACGATGGACATTATGCGTACTTGGTACGATGGACATTATATCATGCGTACTTGGTATGATGGACATTATGCTCACTTGGTACGATGGACATTATGTGTACTTGGTACGAAGGACATTATGCGTACTTGGTACGATGGACATGATATCATGCTTACTTGGTAAGATGGACATTATGTGTACTTTGTACGATGGACATTATGCGTACTTGGTAAGATGGACATTATGCGTACTTGGTATGATGGACATTATGCGTACTTGGTACGATGGACATTATGCGTATTTGGTATGATGGACATTATGCGTATTTGGTATGATGGACATTATGCGTACTTGGTACGATGGACATTATGCGTACTTGGTACGATGGACATTATGCGTACTTGGTACGATGGACATTATGCTTACTTGGTACGATGGACATTATGCGTACTTGGTACGATGGACATTATGCGTATTTGGTATGATGGACATTATGCGTATTTGGTATGATGGACATTATGCGTACTTGGTATGATGGACATTATGCGTACTTGGTACGATGGACATTATGCGTACTTGGTATGATGGACATTATGCGTACTTGGTACGATGGACATTATGCGTACTTGGTATGATGGACATTATGCGTATTTGTTACGAAGGACACTGTGAGTCATGCGGTTTTTAATATTTTCAGGAATATTTTACGTGGATGCATATCTTATCTGGGGATCTGCCAAGGAACACCATTTTTCAATAGAGGTTATTTGTTTATGGCAATGGATAAATATAATAAACAGTCTAATCAGGTCATTTGCATTTATGAATTATAATTGATACGCCTAATTTTGATTTGAATTGGATATTCTATCATGTTGTATTGGATATTTATGTAAATATGCTGCCTATTTATAGTCATTCTAACTTGTTTTTTTAACTATTAACAGGGTTTGAAATTAACTTTATTCAGCAACTTGTCCAACTTGTCCATAGGACAAGTAACTTACACAATTTACTTGTCCCCAGTCATATTTACTTGTCCCCGCACTTCATGTAAAAGTGATACAAAAAACAAGATTAATCTTGAAAGTGACATTACATTCCCTCAGTTGCATTCCACCAATGAAAACAAGATGGTTTTTATTTGTCATTTACAATGTGCTCACCAATGATTTGACAATTTTTCAGTCACAAGTTTTGAAGATGTAAAATTCATTTCTTATTATAAAATTTAGTTGTCCGTAGGACAGGTCACCTGGGACAATTAACTTGTCCCCAGTAGAATCTACATGACACAGGACAAGGGGACAACTGTTAATGTCAAACCCTGATTAAAATCACCTTCTCCCATTAATAGTGCCTTTATCAAAAGGAAGCTGTTGCATATTGTCTGGATATATAATAATACATACCTTGGGCCCCTTGCCTTTTCTCATTTGCGCTTGTGGATCGAAATAATCTTTCTTTTGTCCCTTGTTATCTGAAACAAGCCAATGTACAATAAATTAGGAAATGTAATAAGAATATATAATATAATTTAAAGGGAATGTAGCGCCACAGCCAAACAAACTCTATTACTGAGAGTTCTGAAAAACTTGGAAAAAGGTGAAAGAATTATCAAAATCGGATGATAAACAAAAAAGATATGACCATTTAAAGGTTGTTCTAAAACAAATATGGGAGCCGCCATTTTTAGAACTATGATGTCATAGTTCCATATTAGCATATATGGAATATTGATAAATATCATTTAAAACGAAGAAAATCACTGCAAATGTATGATTTTTTTTTACTGGTGATATAAATCATTATTGCCATTAAGTATTGCATATTTTTCATACAGTTGCTGTCATTTTTTCCCTAAAAATCAGTAAATTTTCATATTTATAAATATTCCATATATGGTCATTTAGAACCGTGATGTCATAGTTCTCAAAATGGCCGCTTCAATAACCGTTTTAACAGAAACTTCAAATGATCATATCTTCTTTGTTTATCATCCGATTTTGATAATTCTTTCACCCTTATTCAAGTATTTCAGAACTCTCAATAATAAAGATGGCTTGGCTGTGGCGCTACATTCCCTTTAAGAAATAAAATATTTCCAGCGGGTTTGTGTTGTCCCAGATCAATACCAGGTGGGCAGGACTTGAAGACCATCGATACAAGGGGCCCGCAGTTTCGATGTGTTTCAAGATCTCGCACAATATAAACCCGCTGGAAATATTATATTTTTTTTATCGGACAGTCGGACATGGATTTGTATGTATTTTATACACACATTTTTGAGAGATTGAACATAATACAAACAAATTCTCAAAACTTACATTGTACGTCCATCTCTTAGCACCAAACGAAGAAAATATACAGCTTTATAGTGTTTTTAACAATTTAAATTTGTTGTTTGAATATAACGTTGCTTTTAAAATTAAATTAATCAATGTTTTCCGACTTTAAAAATCATTTAAAATGACGTTCTAACGGTTGAAGGACGTGACGTCAAAGGTATTGATAGCATTTTTAAAAACTCCTCAATAACCAATCAGCATTGAGTATTTTAATAATTGAATTAGATTGTTGTTTTTAATACTTAATACTAAAAAGTCTTAAAGAATAATTAAAACCGAAAAGGAGACGACTGAATGACAGTTTAACTTCCATTTCAACAACCTTTCAGTCATATTATGATGGCCACTACTTCTAGCAGTGAGCTCAGTGCTCAACTGTAGCGCTGCCACACTGGAATAGCACGTTGTAGACACAGGACATTATACCCCCACACTGTCATGTTATTCCGCTGAGTTATTATCGTGACAGTTTATTGTACGTAATTATGTAGATGTATTTGCTTGTTTGAATGGTGCTCTATGTCATTTTTAGCGTGATAGGCCAAATATGATGGTCATTTTTTTTGTGATGGAGGCAGACCACCCCATTTGTCCTGGATAGAACCAGTACTGTATACCTCCTGCCATGTGTAAGAATCTACACTTTCTTACTTGCCAAGTCGCGCTGACAGAGAGATTTCAACCCTCGGAGATAATCGGTGAGGAAGTTTTAGACGCAGCGTCTTTACTATCCCTGCCACAGAGACACTAAAACAACAACAAATCATACCTTTTAACAGCTGTTTAGCACCTTCAGTGTAGTCATAGGGTTTGAATGTATCCGTGTCCTCTGCCACTATATCATCACCTGTATTATCTATGTCAATGGTAACTTCAGTCTTTAGTTTGTCTTTTTTACTCTTCTTTGATTCAAATGTCTTTTTTGACTTTTTCACATTTTTCTGTTCACTTGGTTCTTGGCGTTTCTCATCCCCAGGGTTCTGACCCAGGGCTAGATCGTTTGTCTCCTGCAGCTTTCTGATGTTCTTTAAATGTTTCTGTACACTCTCCATAATGTCAATATCTCGATTCTTGTTTTTCTTCTTCTTCTTTGATGGCATCTACAATGTTATAGTCAATGGGAAGTTTAATTCTGGAAATATTACAATTACTCCTGTCAACTGAAGCGTGGTGGGAATTCCCGAGTGAACACTTCCCGAGTGCTTGCAATACTTGTTTACATGCCCTTACATGCCCACTGATGAGTATTTTTTACGTATATAGTTTTAATACTTTTACCATATCATCCCTTATTTTTCATCAGTTTTGAGCACAATATGACCTATTTATGTGTCGACCTGCAGTAAAACACCATTCACTCATTCTCCCAGAGTGGGACTGGAATGCGTACCTATAGGTGGCTCTAAATTTTATATATCTACTTTCAAATTTGTTCTTAAGAATTTATCTTGATTATTTTTATTCAAATTACCTAGAGATTTGATCCGAAACTGGTAGTAAGTCTTTTATCAATAGAGAGATAGTAAGATAAAATATATTACAAGCCAAATTCTCATTCTTTCAACACATTAAACCATGTCAGCCTAATATTTAACTCAGTAATGAACTGGTATATTTTGCTTGTTGTCAAACTCATCTGAGATCTGGATGGAATACCTTCGTATACAATTTGTTAAACGTCAGATGTTTATTAAAGTTTTCATGTAAAAACAACCTAAGTTCTCCTTTTCGACATAATCAAGTCACTAGCCAAGATTTTCTGATCTACAGTCAAGCTAAAAATCATTGACTCCCACTGTGACACATACCATGCTATAATGCAGTTTTATAATAGTGTCGGATATATATCATAGAGGTGTTGTGGGTGCAACACAACATTTCATGTCATGTCAGACATGGGTGTCGAGTGCCACACTGTCTTGATATCAAAACAGGGTTCCCACCCTTATTGGAAGGCCAATTCAAGGACTTTTTAAGGACCTTTTTTCCAATATTCAAGGCCTAATATTCGCGCAAACGACATGGTTTATGCCATTCTGAAGTATGGATGTTGACTGTTGGGAACGCACAACCAATAGCCATTTTTGGGATGAACAGCAAACAGGCCTTGATTTTTTTTTTAAATTCAAGTACTTTCAAGGATTTCAAGGAACCGTGGGAACACTGTCAAAATAATCACCGAAATAACTCTCTGATATAAATGTGTTTATTTGTGTCATTATGGGGTCCCATCTTAAGCTTAAAACTGTAAAAAGTAATATGAATTGTAAATCTACAAGTTATATATACTATTAATTGTAAAAAGTGCCGTGAGTTTTACGTGGGCAAAACAACTACCATGTTAAAACAAGAATGACCGTGCATCGCCAACAAACTAAAACAGAAGAACTGAGACTGGTAAAAGTAATTAAACACTGCCATGACTGTTCTAATGGGCAGTTTGAAATAAAGTGTATAACACAAATGACTTGTTATTAGACGAAAAAGAACTGTATTTCACTGACATCTTAAAACCCAAATTTAAATGCGTAAATACAGAAATATACTTTTATAGTTGTGTGAACCGTGAAACATTTTAAACTTTTCCCGCTATTAACGTTATTAAGTGACGTTATTTGTTTACACGTTGTTAGGACGTTAACTTCAAACTCAAAATGTCTGAATCACCAAGAAGATCCATATAAAATGGTGAAAGCGCTTGTGACAATTAAAGCAGACAAATCATATACCGATGGTTGAATTATTTTCTTCAAAACAGTTTTGATTTTTCTCTATTATTTGACATAAATGCCCTGCAACAGATCATTGGACACAACCACAGATGTATTTTTATTCACCTGAAATCTAAGAGGAATTTCAATATCTTGTGGTATAGCCTTCTTGTCATCCTCCGTTATTTCCACTGGATCATCTTCCTCATCAAACCTGATGTGTGTGCCCACATCTTCATGTAAATTTGTACGTGACCGCTTTGCTGGTGGACCTTAAATAGAGATATTTTGTGTTAAGATCAACACCTATTATAAATGCGAAACTAGTGACAGGCAATCGGTCAAAATTTACAAGCGATCATCAGTTATAATTGGTTGGATGTAACTAATCAATCATCAGTTACAACTGGTTGGATGTAACCGATCAATCATCAGTTTTAATCAGTTAATCATTATGAAGTATAACATGTGCATGTTAAATTTGAGTTTCTGGCCTTAAACTTATAATAATTACTGTCAGATTAAGTATGTATTCTCTCCTGTCTGGATTCTTACACCATTGTTATTTCAATTGAATCAGCAAAATAATTCTAACTGATATAAATGTATTTATTTATGTATATATATATATGCTCATTTTCACAAGTGTTTGTCCTAAATGTTGTCTCCTGGATAGTCATGTTTATTTCTATTTGTAACATCAAAGCGCATTTTTATATTTTACCGATAACTGATTACAGACTTTGATAACTGATCATCATAATCGGATGCCTAAGTAACTGATGATCGGTTACAATCTATTAATCGGTTACAACACTATATGAAACCATTTCTTGTTTGTAAAACAGCCTTCCTATGGTACTCCAAGCAAGACACTATTGCTATGCTTCTACTAGGTTATTGGCCTCAGTGTAATGCAAGACAATGAACCGATGAATTTCTGTCAACAGCATTCCGTACTTTAGTGACCTTCGGCCAAACATCGTCAGCAATGATTAAAGGACAGAGGTATGTAATATGACCAAGCAGGCGGTATATGTAAATAGATAGGTTTATAAGAGCTTTACTAGAGTCTCCCCCAGCTGAGCTAGCTTTGATGGCGATATTGGTAGATTGCCTGCTTCACATGCAATCATTCCGAGTTCAAATCCTGTTGAGTGTCCTAATATTTATATGTAATGTTTCTGATATGTTACAGTCTATATGTGTTCTGTGATATTTGCGGGTTTCAAATATCAAAATATAAACTGTTCATGAAGCAGTTGTAAAGGTTAACAAGGTGGTTTCTACTGAATGATGACGAGAAGTCACCAATGAAATGGAGAGACCAGCTTCCAGCAAGTTTGAACAGCAATCTTCCGCCGATCTTATTCTATGAATAATATCAGAATAACAACTACACGCCTACTAGACTCCGCAACCGCCTCCAAAAAGAGGTGATAATACGACATTTCGGAGACACTTCCGATGCGGTTGCGGAGAGTAAATTGAAGCAGCACGGTAACGGTAAGTGTGAATTTAATATTTTCGGTTCTTTCGGCCCAAGCTCGATCTTTTTCAAAAATCGGGGAATGTGGTACGATGTAGGAATGTTTTCCCTTCCTGTTTCATGCGTTGGTTTCGAAATATATTGAAAAATGTGGTCTGTAGAATTGTCATAAGTCAATCGACGAGTGTAATTTTCTCAACTGGACATGTTTTTTACTCCGTTTTTCTGCTGTTTTATGATAAATCTGCCCACGAATGAGGTCTATGACTTTGAAATCACCTATCTTTCATCGTTCAATGAAAAACAATTCAATCGAATATAAATTGACAAGAATTATGTTAATTTTTTATGAATAGGCGGTGTCGGAGAGTAAGAGGCGGATTCGGAGAGTAAGAGGCGGTTTCGGAGACATATAGATACTCTATATAATAGATCTATACTGATTTTAATTGATAAGTAATGTATCAATACAATTGTTTATGATGAATTATTTGTGTAAATACGTGTTACTGGTCACCATTGAACAATAAGTCTTAGTCGCTACTAAATTTACCGATGTTAACAATAATACCATCTGCTGCGAGTTATATTTTGGGGAGGACTGGCCACTATCTTCTAATTTTGACAGGTTTTTATATACGTACCCGTGTCAGATCCATAATTAGACCAATATCTGTCACAAGTTAACCGATATCATTTATTAAATAGTTTGTCGCTACCTCGTGAGTAGTTCGTGGCTAATTAGCATAATGCCTATTTATAAATCGAAAATGAAGTACATCAAAAGTCATGAAAGAGAAAGCGTTATGCACTGAAATTACACTTTAAAAAATTTGTGTCAGTAGAAATGTGTTTGGGCTAGTAAATGTTTGCAAGTCACATGCTGATAGGCTAGTAGTAGTAGCTCAAAATGTTTTCCGTGAAGACTGAACATGTCTTATTTAAAACATGACACCACCTGTCCCAATCTTGCCTTGAATAAGAACCATCTGGAATTTCTTTTGTGGTAAACAACATTTCCCACTCTTACTTAATAACTTTAGAGCGTCTCCATGGCCGAATGGTTGACCTTTCGTTGTAAACCTACGCCTCTCACCACTGCGGGTTGAAATCCCACTGGGAGCTCGACTTATAAGTGAGCAAGGTGGCGATTCTTACGGATGGCGGGAGGTGTACAGTACTGGTTCTACCCACAGGAACTGGTCACTTTTAATTTTTGCCTTCTATTATTATAATTGTCTATATATTGCATGAAATTGAAAACGCCGGGCTCCGTTTTAGAAACGCCGGGCTCGTCTTTAAATCATTATTTCAAACTAATTATCAAATTCTATTTGTATTTTTCAAATTGGTTATGTAAAATGACTCATTCTCAATATGATTTAAAAAAAAACTTTATTTTTTTATTAATAAGGGTACCAAAATGAGTATATTTAGGCTATGTACCGAGCAAAATATGACTTTTGTCTACATACGCATACGCATAACTGCCAACGGATTACTTTGTATTTCAATAAATTGTATATAAATCATTTTGTAACAAATTATTTGTTTATACAAACACAGGAGTTCAAAGTTTAATAAGTAAAACCTAATGCTTTTATTTACCATCATTTTACCGTCTAAGCATGACGCTTTCTTTTTCATGACTTTTGAAGTACTTTCATTTTCGATTTATAAATAGGCATTATGCTAATTAGCCACGAACTACTCACGAGGTAGCGACAAACTATTTAATAAATGATATCGGTTAACTTGTGACAGATATTGGTCTAATTATGGATCTGACACGGGTACGTTTAAAGAAACCTGTCAAAATTAGAAGATAGTGGCCAGTCCTCCCCAAAATATAACTCGCAGCAGACAGTATTATTGTTTACATCGGTAAATTTAGTAGCGACTAAGACTTATTGTTCAATGATGACCAGTAACACGTATTTACACAAATAATTCATCATAAACAATTGTATTGATACATTACTTATCAATTAAAATCAGTATAGATCTATTATATAGAGTATCTATATGTCTCCGAAACCGCCTCTTACTCTCCGAATCCGCCTCTTACTCTCCGACACCGCCTCTTCATAAAAAATGACCATAATCCTTTTCAATTTATATTCGATTGAATGGTTTTCATTGAACGATGAAAGATAGGTGATTTCAAAGTCATAGACCTCATTCGTGGGCAAATTTATCATAAAACAGCAGAAAAACTGAGTAAAAACCATGTCCAGTTGAGAAAATTACACTCGTCAATTGACTTATGACAATTCTACAGACCACATTTTTCAATATATTATGAAACCAACACATGAAACAGGAAGGGAAAACATTCCTACATCGTACCACATTCCCCGATTTTTGAAAAAGATCAAGTTAGGGCCGAAAAAAAACAAAAATATTAAATTCACACTCACCGTTGCTGCTTCAATTTACTCTCCGCAACCGCACCGGAAGTACTAGTGTCTCCGAAACGTCGTATTATCACCTCTTTTTGGAGGCAGTTGCGGAGTCTAGTAGGCGTGAACTAGGGACCAGTTAAATGAAGTTGTGATTTGACCCAAACTACTATGTTCGAGAAAATGTATAACTGAACATAACTGACTAGAGGTTCCAGTCTGAGAGTCAGTGATGTATACGGCTACATTATTTTCCCTTATGTATGACCTTGACTTTGAAGTTTCAGACATGGGCATTGCGGGCCACATTGTCTTGATGTCAAAATGCCTTGATGCATGTAAGATTTATGCAGCAGTTACACAGCAAGCCTTACTTTAACGCTTAACCCGCTAAGCACGAGTATAATAGACTTTGCGTCCATTGTAAACCCAGATCAGTCTGTGAGTAACTCGCAGGCTGATCAGGGTTTAATGTCTGGCTGCTGATCAGTCATTTTCCCCAAAACACCCCTTTGTCACATAATGGAATGGTCTTAATTCAAAGAAAGAACAGGCCATTATAGATATGTAGCGGGTTAAAAATGTTGATGAATAAATGGCAGCATGAATATAATGCATTTGATCGAAAATTTCAATGTCACACTATTTAACATTGTTTATACCGTCAAATAATGATTGAACCAATATCATGAATATTGCAAGACGGACATCACAATATTTACAGGCTTTCTACCAGCCTCTGACAAAAAAGTAGGAAAAAAGTAGGAGGTTTCCAGACAGAAAAGTAGGAAAAAGTAGGAAGTTTTCTGACAAAAAAGTAGGAAAAGAAGGAAAAAATCTTGGTTATATAAGTTTAGTGTGTGCATTCAGTATAAGCTCAGAGATGAATATACAAGCTAAAACATACCTTGATTGGTCTTTAATAATGCAATTTCTTACACTGATACATCTATGTATTTTCTCTTTGCTTGACAAGTTTCTGTGGTTGAAATATGTTGCCACCAAAGTCCCTCAACCTTTATGACAAGTGAAGGACATCTTTGGAACAGCTTTCATCAACAGAAACCTGTCAGTTGGACATCAACAGGCATTTTTCTAATTTTCATGAAAAACAATTCTCAAAAAGTAGGAATAGTAGGAGGTTTTCATGAAAAAGTAGGAAAAAGTAGGAAAAGTAGGAGGTTTTCATGAAAAAGTAGGAAAAAGTAGGAAAAGTAGGAGGTTTTCATGAAAAAGTAGGAAAAAGTAGGAAAAGTAGGAGGTTTTCATGAAAAAGTAGGAAAAAGTAGGAAAAGTAGGAAAAAGTAGGAACGGTAGAAAGCCTGTAAATGGTTTCAGTAGACTGTTGGCAGTAAATGGTTACAGTAGACTGTTGGCAGTAAATGGTTACAGTAGACTGTTGGCAGTAAATGGTTACAGTAGACTGTTGGCAGTAAATGGTTACAGTAGACTGTTGGCAGTAAATGGTTACAGTAGACTGTTGGCAGTAAATGGTTACAGTAGACTGTTGGCAGTAAATGGTTACAGTAGACTGTTGGCAGTAAATGGTTACAGTAGACTGTTGGCAGTAAATGGTTACAGTAGACTGTTGGCAGTAAATGGTTACAGTAGACTGTTGGCAGTAAATGGTTACAGTAGACTGTTGGCAGTAAATGGTTACAGTAGACTGTTGGCAGTAAATGGTTACAGTAGACTGTTGGCAGTAAATGGTTTCAGTAGACTGTTGGCAGCAGTGCTCAAGAAATAGGATAGCCCGACGCCCGGGGCTCCTCGAAATCCATTCCGGGCCTGTCTCATTTTGCAGACGAGGAGCCCGTCGGGCCTGTCTAATAAAAAAAAAAAAATCCCCCAAAAAATCAGTTTTACTGGATCTCAAGCTGAAGTTCCTCAAGACAAAATACTCCCATGTGTATTGTGAACTGTGAAAACACTTGCAATAAAGTAATTAAAATGTGTTATACACACATTGAAACAATAAGAAGTTCGAGTATTTTGCCTGGCTTCGTGTCGGCAGTTTGTCACAACTTTGAGGTCGACAATTGTTGACATAAAACTCATTATTCTGCTTAATAATTAGGGTTTTGTTTTCTTTCCTTTGTGTTAAGAAATACCGTTTTTGTCATTAAAAACACACTAATGCATGAAAAAAAAATCGTTATTGATGGTATTTCAATTGAATGTTTGTGAAATGTTCGGGACGTAAAAGTGCGGTGTCATAGTAGTTCGGATGGTACATAATTTCGGATATTTTTTTTTTTTTTTTTTGCATAATCAAATAAGAAAAACTGTCCTTTACAAATACATGTTGGTGGAAAGAAAAATATATATACTGTATATGTATAAATACAGATATAAAGTAAGGTTCCTGGAATCCTACTTTTAAATGAATTCTAGTCTAGGCTCCTAATTCTCTACTTGGAGAAAGTGGTGACAAAAAGAAAAAATATAGCCAGAGGAGGCTCTGATAGTCTCATAAAACCTGATTAAAAATTTGGCTCTAAGTTTAGCTCCAGTTTCACTAAGTCGGCTCTGATTATTATCGTTTGGCAAAAGTGCTAGTACTCTCCTTTGCATTGGTTATAAATTACTATGTAATATTCTATTCTAACATATTTTAAACGAAATGGTAAATAAGTCCGCTGACCAGGGAGCATAAAGTGGTAGCAAAAAGAAAAATCTAGTCAGAGGAGGTTCTGAGCTTGATTAATACATACGTAACAAATGTGTGCTATAAAAGTGAATAAAGACACATTTCCAATAAGAAAAAAATATTGGAACTTTCCATTTTAAATCAGGGCCTGTCCATTTCAAATCAGGGCCTGTCCATTTCAAATCGAGCCTGTCCATTTTCAGAAGCAACAAGCCCTGGGCCTGTCTCTTAAAATAATTTTCTTTGAGCACTGGGCAGTAAATGGTTACAGTAGACTGTTGCCAGTAAATGGTTACAGTAGACTGTTGGCAGTAAATGGTTACAGTAGACTGTTTGCAGTAAATGGTTTCAGTAGACTGTTGGCAGTAAATGGTTACAGTAGACTGTTGGCAGTAAATGGTTACAGTAGACTGTTGGCAGTAAATCGTTACAGTAGACTGTTGGCAGTAAATCGTTACAGTAGACTGTTGGCAGTAAATGGTAATAAAAAGCTGTCATATATGGAATTCCGTAAAAGGCAAACAGTTCATGTATTTAAATGCAAAAAATTGAAGCAAAGTTAACAAGGACATGACCCGTAAAAAGCAGACCCAAGTCATACAAGCTATTTTGTTGCTCCATGCATAGAACAATAATACAACCTGAAGGTCCAGGACTTTCTGAAGAACTGTTTTCTCTTTCTTTTCTCTTTGTGGAAGCAGGTACAAGTTTCCAAGTGGCCTGAAAAAATAAACAATAGGTCAATTACCTTGAAGCACTGACCAGACAAATTTGTTTTTAATAGCCAAATTGGCCATGGGGACAAGTGCCTCCGTAGTCACGTGGTTAAGATATGAAAAATCCTGCACAAACAGTTTCAATGAATTTGATCAAGTTTTTGCTATATAGACAAATCTAGGCGCTGGCAAATTGAGCACAAACTTCCTGAATTTTATTTAGTACCATTCCCAAAAGGGTCGCTGGAATATAAAGTAGTTTCAAGTGTAGTTGTTAAATTATTTTGTAAACAAACCTGGATACTGTTGGCCATGCATGACCTTGGATCACAATGAACTTTGTTTAGGAACAACTACATGCCATGCATGCCAGTTGTATTTGTAACAAGAGGTCAATGACCTTGAAGCTCTACTAATAGATTTTGATAGCTAGGTCAGCATTCATGTGAAGTTTCATAAAAATCTGTCAAGCAGTTTTTTGTTTAATGTCGAATCAAAATAATTTTCGACAAGGATCAACATCTTGTCATGCTGATCATTTCAGAAAAAGTCCCATTTCAATATCACTTACAGTTTTCAAGAAGTAGTCGCTACAAACTTGTTTTTAAATATCTATGTTTAGCCGTAGTGGCCATTTTGAATTTCCAGCCGACCTGAAATTGTGCTAGGATTAACTAGATATCAAGAGCAACATTCCTGTGAAGTTTCATGAAAATCCGTCTAGTAGTTTCACAGGAGTAGTCACTACAAATTTTTACTATACAAGCCCCGCCCGTTTGGTCACGGGGCAAAGAATACGGCCACTGCAGATCCCTTTGGAGGGGTAGGCAGAGGGGTAGAATCCCCCCAAATTCATGTTCATTTTATCATTTTTTGTTCATGTTCATTAAAGGTCTTCATCATGATCCCTGCATTGTTTCAGGTGCTATCTCGCTCGCATCAAAAGAGCAGTGGCAGAAAAAACAATAACGTGGCTCCAGCGTAAATGGAGTTTCTACGATAGAATTTGCAGCAACTCTGCAGTTCAGGGTGAGAAGGTTCTAGGCCCATTTTCCATATTTTATCTCGATGTACATGGAAGATGAGCCTGGCATGTTCATGCCTTTTAGACGCCATATAACCTTTTCATGTGTTGGTGCGCCTTAAAACCCCAATTCAATTCAATTTACTATACAAACACTATGTAAACAATGATGGCCACTGGTGCCCAGGTTTAATTTTGATTCAAAATAATTTTCGACAAGGATCAACATCATGTCATGCTGATCATTTTAGAAAATGTCCCATATCAATATCACTTACAATTTTCAAGAAGTAGTCGCTACAATTTTTTTTTTTAAAAATCTGGTTTTAGCCATGGCGGCCATCTTGAATTTCCGGCCAACCTAAAAAATTCTGGGATCAATTAGACATCAAGAGCAACATTCCTGTGAAGTTTCATAAAAATTCGTCAAGTAGTTTCAGAGGAGTAGTCGCTACAAGTTTTTACTTTATAAATCTATGTAAACAAAGATGGCCACTGGCAGCCATGTTTAATGTTGAATAAAATAATGTTTGACTCGGATCAACATCATGTCATGTTGATAATTTTAGAAAAAGTCCCATATCAATATCACTTATAGTTTTCAAGAAGAAGTCGCTACAAACTTATTTTTTAAAAATCTATTTTTAGTTGTGGCGGTCATCTTGAATTTCTGGCCGATCTGAAATTTTGCTAGGATCAATTAGACATCAAGAGCAACATTCCTGTAAAGTTTCATGAAAATCTGCCAAGTAGTTTCAGAGAAGTAGTCACTAAAAGTTTTTACTATATAACTATGTAAACAAAGATGGCCACTGGCAGCCATGTTTAACGTCGAATCAAAACCAAGGACCAACATCATGTCATGCTGATCATTTTAGAAAAAGTCCCATATCAATATCACTTATATTTCAAGAAGTAGTCGCTACAAACTTGTATTTTAAAAATCTATTTTTAGCTTTGGTGGCCATCTTGGATTTCACATCAACATCAATTTTTGCTAGGATCAACTTGACTTCATGGGCAACATTTCTGTAAAGTTTCATGAATATCCATCTAGTAGTTTCAGAGGAGTAGTCGCTACAAATAAAAGTTTACGGACAGACGGACGGACGGACGGAAGACCGACGCCGCACCACGGCATAAGCTCTGCTGATCTCTGATCAGAGAGATCAGTCGAGCTAAAAACTGAACGTTTCAAAATAATACATTGTGCCAGATACTAAATTTGTGGCATAAATCACAAAATACACAAAATACATCAACAGAGACTGTATTTACAATCCTACATTACCTGTTCTTTTTTAGACTTTGCTACATTTATAGTCATGGCAGGTTTGAACACTGCGCCAGGCGTCTGTTCTGGTAAATACTGAAATATAATTAATATAGTAATTTTCTCTTTAATATCTAAAATCTCATTCAGGCGTTTGACTTAAAAAATATTAGCTTTATTAGTAAATAAGTTATGATGTATGATTCAGGTCCAGCCAAACTTGGATGAAATCGAGTTCACAGGTTGTCAAACACGCTCAGGACACCGCCTCTATTTAAAGAAAACATGCTTTACAAAACCAAAGTTTAAAATTAAATTAAAATTAAAAGTTAATTTGCACTTCCTTTTAGAGGTTTCTTAATACAAGATTGACTAGTTTAATACACATTGATACTATTAAGTTTCGCTGTAATCGAATAAGGGCTTCAGGAGAACTAGTTCGCACAAAGTTTGTGTATTAAAACCTTTAAAGCGACACAACTCTGCAAAAAAATATCCAAACGGAACAAAACAATGACAAACTAAGCTCGGTACTGATGATCCAAGACAAGTTTCGTTAAAACCAGGGGTCAGAAGTACTAGTCCGGACAAAGATTTTAAGAAATAATAAATACATACCTGTATTTCATCGGTGAATAAAATACAGTTAGGAGTTTGGATGCGTAGTAATAAACGTAATAATTAAATCACGAGTGCGTTAGCACGAGTGATTTTAATAACTACTCGCATTTGAAAATTAACTGTATTTTATTCAACAATAAAATACAAAATACAGGTATGTATTTATTATTTTGATTCTAACACGACAATATCCCCAATGTTTACGCTATTGTGGGGCCACTATATTATCTCGGAGGTCAAGGTAATCAGGCTGTAATGTTTACAGGCTGTATTGTTCTGCGCGGTACAATATGTTTAAATACACCAGTATTCACGTGACCAACAATTAAGTCACCGCTTATGTCATATAGCTTGCGCTGTATGCTTTTCAGCTTGTTCAAAATGCTTTTTAATGTTATGTGTATTGGTGCATATGAGGTTTATATCGGGGATGTGCAAAGTTTGGGAGCATGGCAAGTTTGTCGTAAATAAAATTTCATTAAAAGTACTGTTGAGTTTGTCTTCGTGAGGCATATTTACGAAAATGTTTATTTACTTTCTTTCTGTGACGCTAACGGTTTAAAAAGTGACGTCATGTAACGTGGCGCTTCCAACGGATGAAAAATACGTGGGGAATTAACGGAACAGCCACATTTTATGGTATTAAAAATAACATACAGTTGTCTCTCTTTTTTGTATATATGAAAGACTGCGCGGGTCGTGTTAGAATGTTTATTATAAAAACCTTTAAAGATTCACAAAAGCAATTTAACAAGCACCACACTCACTATCATGAATAATACTGTATTAGACAGATACCTGTATATATGGGTCGACAAACTTTGACATGATTTCTGCAACTTTCTTCTGTACATCTGTCTGCCTTGTAACGTTAACCTATGAATGTTCAAGAAAGATTGCCTGAAGATTATCTGATTTACAATATTCATACAAGCAAGACACATTCAACTCAGCTGTTTGACTTTGTCATAGAGAACAAGCATGAACCATTCCACACTGGTGTTTGATTTGTCAGGGAGAGGCAGAATGAGAAAGAGACACATTTAATGATTATTTTAATACAACCAATTCTTATATCAGAACTGAAATGGTGTTTAAAGTCCCATCAACACGTTATATTAGGTTATATTTGGACAGCAACCTCCGAGGGAGATGAAATGAGGGATGAAGTTTCTCATCCGACATGCCTTGGGACTTGACAGTTTAATATGTATGCTATTATTAAAAAGAAACTTATCCACAAAATAATGGCAAAACTAGAACTATCACTGAAGGTGATGAATATCCCCGTTTTTTTGCTATAGCCGATGAGGATGGGCAAAATATCAAGAATAATAAATGTCTAAAATATGTTAATTTTTTAATGTGAAAAAAATTCTAAGTAAAACAAACGTCCGTAATTCAGTAAAAAGAAATCGCAGAATCGAAAAACAGTTGATGCAGAGACACATCATATCATCATGTGTGAACTGTATGTCAAGTGTAATAACAATCCATGAATATTTCAAGTGAAAGCCACATAAAGTTATTATAGAGTGAAAATGTCTAAGTTAAATAAAGGGCCATAATTTTGTAATAAATCAACAATGTGTGATGTACAGGGTCATAAGGCCATCAGTTGTTATGTGTATATTAAGTTTGGAAACAATCGATTTGAAAATGTTTGAGAAAAAATGTGTTAAATGATCTAGGTCATCTAGGTCATTATACAATATTAGAGTGGAAAATTCTAAGTCAAACTAAGGGCCATAATTCTGTAATAAATTAAGCAATCAATGATGGGTGATGTACAGGGACATAAGGACATCAGTTGTTATGAGTATATGAAGTTTGGGAACAACCCATTCAAACCTGTTTAAGATATGCGAGTATTAAAAAATGTATTATGTGACGGGACGGGACCAAAATGTGTGACGGGACGTGACAGGATGTTACGGACAACGAGATGTATCAAAACTCTATCCAGATGTTCAGGTCACATGATAATGTATATGTGCCGATTAAAAGTAAAGGTTTATTCACTGGTATGCATACAATAAATTATGAGTTGGTAACTCTTAATTTGACGCACCAGTTTGAGGGTTTGACCTGGCTGGTTAAAACCATTTATTTTGTGTCTGTCTAGGGTTTGGATTCTCGAAATACAAAAGTTTAGTATATATAGCTACTTTAAATATAATGCTAAAACAGTTTTATGACAAAGTCAAGGTGTAGAATACCTACAGGATAATCAAATGCAGTCAGCAGAGGTTTGGCCTGGAGCACCAGGATACCATTGCCCTCTGACGTTGCAAACAGAGAGGATTTCTTTGCTAAAAGGGATGAATCTGAAATGATAAACCATACAATGTAACATTTATATCCTATTGCAACACATTGAACTAGACATGTGTTTTCAGGCACAGTTTCCACACTGAAATACTAACACTTCATTGAATGAGACCTTATAAGAATGTAAAAGTAAAAACAGAACAAGAGGAAAATACAATATAGCATTTTTTAACAAATCAAGGGCCATAACTCTGTTATTACTAACAAGATCTAGCTGGTTTTCGAAATGTCCAAGATTTCATTGATATACCGTGCTTTGCACAACTAGACATCATACTGAGGCTTCCTGTCAAATTTCGTAGAAATCCAACAAGCTGTTTAAGAGGAGTAGCGCCGACAAGAAATTTAAAATAAAAATGTCAAATAAGAAAAAACTAAAAAAATAAATAAATTAAAAAAATGAAAAAAAACTAAAAAAAAGAAACAATTAAAAAAAAAACAAAAAAAAAATTGAAATTGAAATTTTTTATTAAAAATCAATCAAATTAAAAACTAAAAAAAAAATTAAAAAAAGGTTTTTGCCTATACAAGCCCAAGTAAAACTGTGACCCCCAGGGTGGGGCCAAATGTGACCAATAGGTCACCATTTGAACAAACTTGGTAGAAGACAATAAGCTTATAGCAAATGCAAAATATTAAACCTCTGGCTCTTGCAGTTTCAGAGAATACTTTTTTTTTAATTTTTCCCTATACATGTCTGTGTAAAACATGTGACCCTTGGAGCGGGGTCAAATATGACCCAAGGGTCACAATTTGAACAAACTTGGTAAAGGACTATAAGCTTATAGCAAATGCAAAATATTAAACCTCTGGCTCTTGCAGTTACAGAGAAGAAGATTTTTTCAGTTTTTCCCTATACAATCATTTATGTAAAACATGTGACCCTTGGGGCGGGGTCAGATGTGACCCGAGGGTCACAATTTGAACAAACTTGGTAAAGGACCATAAGCTTATAGCAAATGCAAAATATTAAACCTCTGGCTCTTTAATTTCCGAGAAGAAGATTTCTAAAAAAAAAATCCTATATAAGTCTGTAAAACTGTGACCCTCGGGGCGAGGACAAATTTGACCCCAGGGTCACCATTTGAACAAACTTAGTAGAGGACCATAAGCTGATGCTACATGTAAAACATGAGAGCTCTGTGCCATGTGGTTCCAGAGAAGAAGATTTTTTTCAGTTTTTCCCTATACAAGCCTATGTAAAACTGTGACCCCCGGGGTGGGGCCAAATGTGACCCCTGGGTCTCCATTTGAACAAACTTGGTAGAGGACCACAAGCTTATAGCAAATACAAAATATTAAACCTCTGGCTCTTGCAGTTTCAGAGAAGAAGATTAAAAGTTTTTCCCTATACATGTCTATGTAAAACATGTGACCCTTGGGGCGGGGCCAAATGTGACCCGAGGATCACCATTTGAACAAACTTGGTAAAGGACCATAAGCTTATAGTAAATGCAAAATATCAAACCTCTGGCTGTTGTAGTTTCCGAGATAAGCCTATGTAAAACTGTGACCCCAGGGGCGGGGACAAATTTGACCCCAGGGTCACCATTTGAACAAACTTAGTAGAGGACCATAAGCTGATGCTACATGTAATATATGAGAGCTCTGTGCCTTGTGATTTCAGAGAAGAAGATTTTTTAAAGTTTTTTCCTATATATGTCTATATGAAAAACATGCAAAACCTCAATATACAAACTTTGGACCCCCAGGGCAAGGCAATTTTTGACCCAGGGGACTTTATTTGAACAAACTTGATAGTCTAGGCGTTGGCGATCATTTTAAAAAAAGAACTGTTGAAATCTGTCCAGCGGTTCTGGAGAAGAAGATTTTTTAAGGTTTCGACCATATATGGTAATGGCAGCCATCTTGGATGTAGCGCTGACCTAATTTTAACAAATCTAAAAAAATATTCATCTAAGGATCATCCATGTGAAGTTTGGTCAAAATCAGCCAAGCGGTTTCTGAGGAGAAGTCGTTTGAAGAAAAGTTAACGGACGACGGACGGACGGACGGACGGACGGACGACGGACAACACACTTTCCCATAAGCCCTGCTGGCCCTTGGCCAGTAGAGCTAAAAATGAATTTTAAAAATTAAGAGATAACCATGCTATTAAAGATTTTCAATTAAAGCCGCTATCCCGCCAACAACAGGCAAATTTTACAAAAGATGTACATCATTTTTAAACCATGAATAATGAGGTATATATGTAACTTACATAGGGTGAAAATTCAAACTGTACTGCCAGGCAAAACATTACCTTAGGGTTCACTGCTGAAGCGTTGAATTATGAATACAACTCTTTAATTCACTACACATATTCAATTATGGGAATTTTAAGTACCCATGAATAAATCTATACTTTTAATCAGCACACGTATTATTTTATACACCTCGACACATGGAGAGAGTTTGGAAGAACCAATCAGTCAGACGAGTCGTATATGAACTGGTTTACACAAGACAAGTGGTCGGTACAATTGCTTAGAACCTGTTACTGTCTTAGAGGTCTCCTGTATGAACTGGTCTATATTAGATAAGTCGTGGGGACATTTGCTTACCTGGTACTGTCTTAGCACATCCATGTATGACCTGGTCAGCATGGGACAAGTCGTGGGGACAGTTGCTTACCTGGTACAATCTTTAGATGTCTCCTGTTTGAACTGATCTACATTAGATAAGGCATGGAGACAGTTGCTTACCAGGTACTGTCTTTAGATGTCTCCTGTATATAAGTCGTGGAGACAGCTGCTTACCTAGTGATCGTTCGTTCAATCCCAGCCAGGACCGAATTTGGGTTAATTAACGAAATATTTCATAAAAGTATTTCCTACCTTACCAGTCCTTCGGATGAGACTTTAAACCGAGGTCTGCTCGCTAAAATGCTTCGTGCAATACAGCGGGATAAATAAACGCTTATACACACGCTTACCTAGTACTGTCTTAGCAGATCCATGTAAGACTTGGTCTGCATGAGACAAGTCGTGGGGACAGTTTAACAGACTGTCAACATCATACTTTGGATGCTGGAGGGTCGTGGGCCGTCGTTCTTTCTCCGTTGTCATATCAACCTGATGTATAAGATATTATCATTACTAGTTCATTTTAGCTAATGAAAATGCCTTGTGTCAGTCAAGAGAATATGGTACACTTTTAAAATATTTCATTAAACTTGACGGGTGTTCCACAGAATATTTGTGGTACCTGCATGTGCTTAGTTCAGCTAGTGAAGATGTGTGTGAAGTTTCATAAACATAGGTCAAATAATTTTTAAGTTATACCAAGGTTAGGTTGCAGGTTAAAGTGTGACAGGCGGACGGACGACAGACAATGGATGGTAACACAAATATAACATGCCATGACTTATTAACAAGAACTCCTTTCATACATATTAAATCTGATATTTCAATTATCAACTTGTATATACCGCTAGCTGTTATCAATGCTATCAATGTGGCCAGTGTATACCCAGTTGCAAAAGAAACTGGACACTTTGAAAATTTTACTTTACACCCTATTCTCTTTATCAAGCGACAGTCCCTTAATGATTCGACATATTGAAAAACAATGACATGATATTGGCAATGGAATGATAAAAACTTTGGTACCAACATGGCAATATTCATTTTGAAATTTGTCAATTTAACTTTAAAAAAACTTTATACAATTAAATCTAAACAAAACTCAGTGTCCACTTTCTTTTGCAACTATAGATGATTTACGGCACATGATGTGTTATCATATAGACTCCGATCAGAGAGTGTGTTTATATGCATCAAAATGTAAAAGTGCAGTGCAGTAAATATGAACCAAGACAACAAGCACCGCTCATTGGTGCAGATGCTCGACTTTCAAAGCCTTGTCTATTAACTGGGAAAGTAAGTTGTAAGGCAACAGAATTATGGCACTTGTCTGCGAGTTCTTCATATATAAAAGTGAATGCATGTGTGATGTGTCATTGAGTTCTTTAAGGGGATTTTAAGATATAATGAAACATTTAAATTTAAAAAAGACTAAGTTGACAAGCTTACATACAAAATTTTAACCAAAATTTCTAAGTATAAAAGGGGCCATACTTTTGTTAATGTAAAAGCAAGAGTTATAGAACCTGGCTGTCTGATGTTGTCTAATGATGCTGAATAATTTGTGAAGTTTCAATCCATTTATGCACAGTAGTTTTAGAGATATAAGCTTAAACCCCTGTCACACTAGGGCCGCGTTCTCACGGCGATCCCACGGCGTCCAAGAAAAATGCAGAACGCCAAGGTGCGCGCAGTACGATAGCAAGCATCGCCGCAGCAACGCAGTGGCATTGCCAGTAGACGCATTGGGATCGCATAGAACGCCAAGCGACGGCGCGCACATTGAGCATGCACAAAACAAACACCGTCGCTCGGCGTTCTGATAAGAGCGCAGTGGGGTCGCCGTAAGGTCGCCATAGCAGCGCAGTAAGGTCTCCTACAACGCCACAGGAGCTCCGCGGGCGCGCACAGAGGTCGCAGTGCGAACGCTGTGGTTGTCGGTGGCGCTTGCACGGAGATTGTACGGCGTTCTCTGAGATGTCACTGCGTCTCTACCGCGCTTATACGGCGCGTCTACGGCGCTTATACGGAGTGTTATTTATTTTACTGCGCTCTAACAACGACTGTACGGAGCTGTCACGGCGATCATTGCGCTCCCAAGGCGCTTCTACCGCGTCCATCGACGTTTGCATGACAAAACCGAACAAAATAGTATAAATGAATTATAGGTAGTGCAAATGAACGTCTTCAACACGCCGTCAGCGTAGTGTGAGCGCCGTGAAAGCGCAGTGCACGCAGTGGAAGCGCCGTGAGAGCGCAGACAATCGCCAACAAGAACTCCGTAGGAACGCGATAGAACGCCATGGGAGCTCCGTAGCAACGCCTTGGTCGCTGTGAGGACGCCGTGACATCTCCATCTTCACGAAAAAGATCAGATTTTTCTTGCGATCTCACGGCGTTCTGGAAAATTAAACAACGCCGTGCCAACGCGCTATAGTGTGACAGGGGCATTACATACAAAACTTTTATAACCAAATTTTCAAAGTATAAAAGGGGTTATAATTTTGTTAAAAGCACAAGTTGTAGAACCTGTGTGCATGATGTTGTCTAATGATGCAGAATACGTGTGAAGTTTCAATCAATTATATAGAGTAGCTTTTGGACGCAGACCAAGATCAAGTAATGACGATAGCTTTTTGTTTCCTTTGAAAAAGTCAAGCTAACAAAATATTTGCTAGTTTAATATTCCCTTTCAAACCGAGACCTTTGGGATAACACAATATTTATTTTTTTAAAACAGCAAATTATGTTTACATATTATTGTTGAATATACTGCACCAATAGTATATTAAAACCTACGGTAGAATAATGACGCACAAATGTACACTCAGAATGCTATTTAATTATATGAAGCAGGTTCAGTCAAAATACTGGGTTAATATTAAAATCTAGGTGCTAATTTTGATGCTTTACAAATACTTGTATACAGCCGTGTGTCCCTTGAATGTCAATGGACCTGCTGAGTGGTAATGCCAGCAATGGACCAGTTACGGCAGTTAGCCTTTATTGCCAATTGGTGGAAGGAGGTGAGGTTTGAGGATTTACATACTACCTTGTGTAAGGGAGCCTCCCTCGCCTTGCTGATGATCGCATGTAACTCGTTCAAGTACTGCCTCACTAGGGGAGGGATGGGGTTGCAGCAGGCCAGCACGCCCTGGTTCTCACGTGGCAGTATGTCGCATATCTGTAACAGCATGTGGTTCGGCAACACGTACCTGGGAGGGAAGATACATGCCATCCAGCTTTCATATACATGTATAGAGTTTAATAACCAGTGTTTTTGAGATATTTTCAGTATCTCAAAAACACTGGTTATTAAACTATACATTACATAATTTAAAATGATATTTTATTAATATTTCTAATGATTCACGGCTTTTTACACCAGTTTGCATGAGAACACCAAGACGACGTTACGTCGACGTTACGTCATACAAACAAAACAAGTGGAACCGGCACTCTTCGTTAATTTCCGTAATCGTTATTACCTAGTGGCAGAATTTGACAACGACGTCCGTAAAACAATCGGAACGTCATTTGGCGTTCCCGCCACTGGCGGAAAAGGCCAAGCAATGTTCCGTACTGGGAAATATCTCCCAGTAGAGCAAACGAGCAGATATGGCTTTTCTATTCCCAGTATTTCCTATACAAATCACAGACAAATATGTAATATAACTATTTATCACATAACCTGCAGTGTGGGAGTGTGATCAAGTCATGATATATTTATCATATTACACTAGTGAAATAAATAAGCAAAATGGCAAAATTTTCGTTCAATCCTTTCCGTTCAGCTTGGTGTGCATAGAAATTGTCTCCTTGATTTCCGTCAGAATTAAAAATACCGGATTACGGAAATCGACAAGGTAGTTCCATTTTCCGGTGGCATACTTAGAAGACCGAGTCAACATACAATACGAGGCCATCATAGGACAATGTTATATACAGGAAGTTACAAGGGAGCTACACTAAAAAAAGTTCCTTATGAGGCTACTTTTTTTGGAGTTATATGATAAATAGAATCTCACAGTTGTGCCTATTTAATATTTAATTTATTAAACTCGTTGGATAAAACTGATATTATTCTCGGTACAGTCATTTTATCCAACCAGTTTACTAAATTCAATATTAAACAGGCACTAATGCTCTATATATAACGCTGCTTGGTAAAACTGTTTATTAAGAAAAATTACAAGAGAATTTGTTGTAAAGTGTAGGAAGATCGCAACTGTTATTAATATCGTACAATTATTTTCCTCGCTTTACTGTCAACTAATGTTTTAATATTTGCACATATTCATGTTGGCGATGTGTTGATGAAGACATGCAGACTTACTTCTGTATTTTTCATCATGTCCCAAATTAAGTTTTCCGAGGCTTTACTACATAAAACCAGAATTAATTTGTTTCTCAAATTCTTTACTGATTATAAATAGATAATTCATAATTAGTAACAGTAATTAGAATTAACTGTTATCTAAATTATGTATAACATGTCAAATGTATGTAAAACTAGACAACTGCCAGGAGATTGTCTTGCCTGCCTCCACTACTACTGTATAAGGCAAGCCTTTGCCATCATCTTTAACCACATGGTCTGACCCACTACTACTGTATAAGGCAAGCCTTTGCCATCATCTTTAACCACATGGTCTGACCCATCTTTAAACAAGTTTCATTTACAAGCTTTACGTGATCCCGCCTTAATTCCATTAAGCGATGAGAAAGCTTATATTAGCAGGTTTTTATAACGGATATTTAGACAATAAAACATAAAATGCAATAACCTGTTGAAAATTACGTATTAAATGTTTTGATTTTACAATATGCACACTTTTTAAGCCGAAATTAAGGTTTAATTTCATACCCCAGCCAACCCCGTTTTCGCTTCTTGGAAAAGAGGTTGGTTGGGGTATGAAAGTAAATACTCGGACCACGTAATGAGTCACTAGAAACACTCCAGGGAGGGAGCAGATGTGCGCCTATGAATGGCGATTTTCTTGAGCAAGTCTAAAAACTTCAAGGGTGCGCATGTGAAAAGTCTAAACATCAATGTAAACACCAAATTTGAAAGCCTGAAAGGGTTGATAAATTGACATGTGAACATTTTTAACCTAGATTTAACCTTGACCTTGCATCTGATGCCAACCTAAGGAATAGACAGAATATATATTAACAGGGCAGGAAAATTTGTTTCTGAGTTACTCTTCCTAAATAATATTTCAATTGTCAAACTGATAAATTGTTAAGAACTTAACCTGAATTTCTACGAGCGGACGAGTGGAATTTTCATGCTGTGATTAAATATTCTGATTTATCTTTGAGAAGATGCTTACAATAGAAACATTAATTAGAGTAATTAAATTAATTCCATCAGATGAATTCAAAATGTGAAAGGTACAGGTTCTATTATGAAATGCGAGGAAGTGCAGTCGGTCATACCCGTAACTTTCATCCTCCAGTCTGGCCGTCTCATCCCTCCAAGTGAACATTTCTTGTAGTGCCATCAATTGTCGCGAGTTGAAAATTTTCTTGTTCTTCTTGTACAATTCAATATACCCCTCCTCTGAATACTGGGGCTTCTTGTACACCTACAATAATCAGTTTGCTTTCTTCTTTATTTAAAATAAGTAATGAAGATGAATACATAATCAGTAGAACAGCAGTGTTTATTTACATGTTAAAGGGAGTACATCAGGCTTTTTATGGGGGTCTAGGTGTCAGACTTAAAATCGACAAATATTAATATTTTCTATTCTACATGGTCAAAACATAATAACTGAGCCTAAAAATTATCCCTTATTTGCAAAGAAATTCATTCAGCACAGTAATACGTGCTATCCTATGTGACGCACCAGGGTTGATTTCAGCATTTTACGTCCGATTCCGTCCTACTATATGGTGTTTTCAAAGTTAAGACCTTAACAAATGGTTCTAACATCATATTTTGATTGATATAAGTGTTTTATCATGAACTGGAACAAGTTTATAAGTTAAGATGTTTCTAGAAAAATCCTGATGTACCACCTTTAAACCATGAGATTTAATCATTTGAACTGTAATATAAGTAACAAAACAGGTCTGTCATGTTAGTGTTATTAAATCATGGATTTTTCATAAATATAATGTGCACTTAACTGCTTAATAGAAATGTAGCTGTAAGAACTTATTGAAGTTCTTGAATTGATAAACTGTTATTGTTGTTTTATGCCTTATATAATTAGATGTTTACTTATGTTAATTGTGTTGTATAATCAGAATTAAGCTTTTGTTATTTTATAATCTCATATATATCCAAATTATTATGTGATTACTATGCCAGTGATGGCCCATGATTGAAAATAAAAGATATTCTATTCTATTCCTACATGATTGTATATATGTTTCGTATAACAAAGAATACATTACATTAACAGTAGCGTGGGCCATATTTGGTAAATATTTTGATAGGTACAATCACAGATTTGTTTGTTTGTTTGTTTCTTAACATCATTTTTCAGCACATTTTAGGCTGTGTATGACAGCTGACTTTTTTGTGTTGGCAGACCACAAACTTATTCCTGGGTAGAACCAGTACCATATACCTCCTGCCAACCGTAAGAATCAACACTTTCTCACTTAAAAGTCAAGCTCCCAGTGGGATTCGAACCCACAGAGATGAGAGGCGGGAAGGTTTACAACACAACATTAAAAACCCTTATAATCATAGAGCTGATGTTGGTAATAATATGGTTTGTGTCCAGGGAACATTTGTGTCACCTGTCTTATTATTGTCATTGAGACCCTTTATCCAAATATAGATTATATACTGGATATAGCAGTGACCTATAAATTACTGCCCTTCTCGTCTTAAAAGCACTCTCTGCTGTTGTTAACACTGATTTGATATTTGATCTCCTTTGTGTTTATCACTGTACAGTATTTCAATTTGATGTTGTTTATTTATAATGGAAAAATAAATAATTGCAATGATTTGTAATTGGCTATTACAATGCATACTAATATAGAGTAACAACAATAACTAGAGCTTGTTTTTAGTAATAACGGATGTCTCCCCCACTGGGGAAAGAGCATAAATCCGTCAAAATTCATTTAACTGAAACAAAACGATGATATGCACAATTAGTCTTGGCAATCATCACCTGTACCAAGTTTCACTGAAATCTGGCCAGGGGATCAGGAGAACTAGCCCGGATACAAATGTGTATTAATATCATTCAACCAGAACATGACGAAGATATGCGCTACTAGGCTTGGTACTGATCATCCTTGCCAAGTTTCTTTTGAAATCCGGCCAGGGGTTAAGGGGAATTAGTCTGGACAAAGTTTGTGTATTTAAAAATTTAAAGGGCTATAACTAGTGATGGTCCGATTGTCGCTACGTCGCCGACATCGGTTAGGAAAATCCAGAGCGACGATAATCGATTACGAATTTCTGTTCCGCGACGTCGCGAGTTTTATACCGTACCCAAGGGAGACAAATCAGTGATCACGTCGTCAGCGATGGAGAACAGCAATATGCAAAAAAAGCTAATTGTTTTAATATATCGGTAGATGTTTTCGGATAGTAACTAATTTGGATGCATGATTCGTTGTATTCGTGTACATTTATAAATATTTAGATAGTTAAATGGAAATAATACTATGTTGGAATGCACATTTAAAAATTATAATTGAAGCTCTATTATTTGATCTATTTCAAGAAAAAGTAATGGCTTCATTATTTTTGAAATCACCCATATGTGAATGTGTCTGTCATATGACTCAGTAACTGTGAGTTTCAGCACTTTATGGACTTTCTATCATTTAAAAAGGTTCTAGTCACTTGATTTACTTTTCTTCTTTTGTTAACTTGTTAGCCAGTTTGTGTCAAGTTACCTGTTTCGGCTGTTTGTCAAATTGTCATTTACAAAATTACAATAATGAATTTTAATGATTATAAAGCAGCATACAAAAGCATTGTTATTTTTGCTTGTCCATTTCCACAAATGATGTCTAATGCTAATATACTTTTCTTCTGTTTTCATTTTAATTGTAACAGAAATTACTTTCTACAAACATTGAAGATTGTAGAGTCTTGCTTGTCAACAGTTCGGCAGGGATGGAAACTAAGCTTGGTTGCCCAAACGGGCAACCATCTTATAAATTTTAGTTGCCCAGCTGAAAATGAGCCCATGGCATGTTCTGAGCATATGTGTAAGTTTAGCTTGTCGAAAAAGCTAGTCGTCTGGGCGGACTACCAACTTATGAAATTTACTTGCCCAGTTTGGAATTCAGTTGCCCGGGCGAACGGGCAACCATTAGTTTCCATCCCCGAGTTCGCTGTTGATTGAATGATTCTTCTACTTCAACCGATTATTAATCGGAAAGTTATCGATTATACACCATCCGATTAAACCGATTATCGATTGTGAAAAATTTCAGCCGATTTCCATCACTAGCTATAACTCCACCAAAAATCATACAACCAAAACACGGAGATGATATTTGCGCAACTAAGCTTGGTACTGATTATCCTTGACAAGTTTCGCTGAAATCCGGCTAGGGGTTCCCGAGAACTAGCCAGGGCAAAAACTTTTAAAGGCCCATAACTCCACCAAAATTCATTCAACCAGAACACGGCAAGTATATGCACAACTAGGCCTGGTACTGATCATCCCTGCAGTTTCGTTAAAATCCGGCCAAGGGTTCAGGAGAACTAGTCCGGACAAAGTCTGTGACATACAGACGACAGACAGTACAAAAACAATGTTTTTCCCCTCCACAAAGCAGGTAGAGACAAAATGACAGAGGAGAACCAAATGGTCAGGGAAAGTTCAGGGGAGACAAATCACTGTTATTCCTCACTGAGTGCATAATTCAGGGTTCTCCCATCGGTTACCGACAGCGCCCTCAGTAACCATTCTCAAAATGGCGATGAACATCATCACCGAAATGCGTATTGCTGATAATTTAATCTAAATAAAAATATTGGTGAATAATAAGACGTGCAATGTCTACAAACTCAAATGTCCTGTTTTGAAGTATAAAAACGGCAGGTATCCTCTGTCTTTCCATTTTTCTTATGTATCGGTAGACAATGGTAACCTTGCATTGCTGTTGGTACCATATACTATCCATATCCGTTCAGAGTTTACTGGTTATCAATTGTTACATCGGTACCCAATGGTGACCATATGCTAACATCGGTGGTCGTTGGTAACCCATGTTGGTTGCCAATAGGAGAACCCTAAACGCACCCACTAGGAAGTAATATTCTTTTGCACTTCAAAATGGGTTTCATTGCCTAGAAGGAAATGTTGGTGTTATGCTAAACGATTCTTATCGAGTACTGAGAACTTCTAGCATACCCTGGCACAAACTTGTGAACTCCTCTGTAGAACGGACAAAAGCAAGTTTTTAGCCTCGTTTCCTCGCTGTAGAAGCTCATTCTTCAACGTATCGTAAATATACAGCAAGTAGTGAGTGTCCTCTCGTGCATACTTCTTTAATTCTTCAGGCAGGGGTCTGAAATATACAAATGTCAGTAAAATTTCTGGCAGCACAGGTTGTAGTCTGTAAATGAAACATGAATATATCAAACACAAGTCACACGACAATCTTGATTTTTTAAAAACTCACGACGCCCGTTAGTTTTTCTATATAACTTGCATCTGTTCAATCATTACTATTTATTACATGAACAGTTTAAACCTAAAATCCTTTTTGCATATTAATAACTGTTGATTATCTTGCACCAATAATATATTTAAACCTATGGTAGAATAAGATGAAAAAAAGGAAACTCATTTTTTTTTATTGATTTTAATAAATGCAATTAAACGACTATACCATTAAAACACACAAGGGACTCCTGGAAGGCACTGTTGAAATTGAACAAACGTAGATGCAAAATTGAGTTTGAAGAACCAAATTTAAAACAAGGGTTCATCTATAGAATGATGTTTATTAAATTTCATTCCTGGAGTCTGGATATGTTTGAATCATCACGTGATCCCGCGTTGATTCCATTAAGCTATCGGAAAGCTTATATTAGCAGGATTTTATAACGGATATTTCATCAATAAAACACGTTTAAAACATTTTTTACTGGAAAAATGTGATAACCTGTTTAAAACTGTCTATTAAATGTTTTAATTTTACAAACTTTTTAAGCCGAAATTAGGGTTTATTTCATACCCCAGCCAACCCCGTTTTCCCTTCTTGGGGAAGGAGTTGGATGGGGTATGAAAGTTACTACTCGGACCACGTAATGGAATTAGTCCTAAAGTCAAAATGATACTGGACAAGTAAATCGAGATGCTAATTTCAATGCTTGACAAACACTTAAAGATTGCCATGTGTATAAAAGTAAATATTCATATATTTTACGAACTACTTCATCACATCATCCAATTCTAAAGTTCAATAAATAGAGGATATTTGCTGAATAGAGTGAATAACATATTTGATTTTATTGAGACGTGAGCAAATTTTATATTTTCAAGAACGCCACGCATGAATGATAATATATATTTGATAACTTTGATGGTGAAATAAATACCATTATTTCATTTCTAGAATACATTTTTAATAGCCTACAATACCGAATCTCAATTTACGAGTTTGAACAAAATAATTGTTAAGGTCATTAGTAAATTATTCCCAAGTACACATCAACATGATAGAATAAAACAGCATGAATTGAAAGCGAGTTTGTGATTTACAATTGAGGACTATTCCATGAAAACATACCCCCATGAAGACAATTTAATAAATATCTATAGGTGAACCCTATTTTCTGAAATTTGTTTTTGTAAACTCAATTTTGCATCTATGGGAGGGTGTACTATTTCGAGTGACTTCCTGGGATCCCATGTATGTTTTAAAGCAACAGCCCTGACTTTGGGTGCTCCTCCACCATGCTTGATTTTTGGCCATCTCAATATTCTCCACATACTTCTAACATCTGAGGTAAGGATTTTAAATTCCCTGGTTGAGATAAGCTATATATGTAATTTATTACAGTTACCTGATTCTCCAGTCCGCCAGCTGGTACTGCTTGTCTGCTGTAACATTACAGTATTGTTGTAGCAAGTGCGACAGCGAGAACCGGGCCAAGTTCAATACTCGGGCAGCCTGACCGGTATCGAACATGTTCACCACATACATACCAAAGTCGCGCTGTAGCCAGTCCATATCAGAGTCTGCTCCATGAAATACCTGTATGCAGTGTTGTCATTATTAAAATTGTCTATAAATCTGCGATATATTCTGCAATTTGTTTCTTATTTTAAAGTCCCTATCCTGCCATCAACATGTTTACAATAGACGTATACTGTTTCTAAACCTACTGACGACGAGTTATATATAACTGATATATTTTGAAAATCAAAACTCTGTCGACACAGTATAAATGGCTTTATAAACAAGCCAAGACAAAAATCCAAAACTGGAATGTCCAAGTAAGAATTACCAACTCATAATTCATCTTAATATCCATATTCAATCAAGACATCAATCTGTTTGACAGTGAATGTACCTGTACTTTTAATCGGCACACATACACTATTTTATGACCCGAACACCTGGTTTTGGATAAACAATTGTGTAGTGTTATTTTGCCATTATTGAGAGGGCGTGAAGTTTATATGCCAGACTGCCCTATGATGGGCAACTTAGATGACCTGTTTCATAAAACTAAAACTATATCTGAAGGTGATGAATACCCAACATTTTTTTTAATCTATTAAATGTCGAACGAAGGGCCATATTCTACAATAAATTATGAAACTGGATTGCAGTGACTTATTTTGTTTTGTTTTTTGTACCCACCTTGACGATACTAGAATCACTAAACACTTCATTTAGTAGATGTAGGTCACTCCTCAAATCTAGCGCATCTACAAGATAGTCCTGTGTCCTGGTGCTGATCTGAAGCAGACAGGTGATGCCCTGGAACGTACGGTAGTTGTGGTGCTGAAATGGACAACAAGATGCTACAGTATGGGGCAGAAACAGTCAGATCTTGTTAGTTAGATAACACATGCAATATAAATAAGCATATATTTCTATAAAAGTAAGAAAATCGTTTGTTATAGTGACATGTGCATAAAGTGACAAGCTGGTACACATTAAATGCAATGAAATAATGTATATAACCCTCGCCAAATGGGCCTATAAGCCACTGTCAATTGCAACTACGCGACCAAATATACAGACCCAGTTGCGTTCAAGTACCCCTAATAAATGCGGAATGAACGTTGCATGATCTATATTTTAAAAATGCATTTCGTTCGTTGCGTTCGTTTTGTTCGTTTTTAGCGTTCAGCGTATTAAAAAACGAACGATGAATGCGTATTTTAAAACGCTAAACGCTGAAAACGACTGGAACGAACGAAACGAACGCAACGAAACGAACGCAAATGCATTTCGCTATTTCGGATACCTTTCAATATTATCCTTTTGAGTACATAATTGAAGTCTCGTTTTAAACGAAGTGCGTTTTGCAGTACAGTTGATTTCGGTTATTTGCATAGCCCATTTGTCAAGAAAATATATGCGATTAACCGGAGTATTCGAATAGCCGAAATTGAACATTTTGTACATGTAGCGGTGCACTTTTCTACTTTCGTTTTACTGTTCTGTTAATACTTACATAGAAACTCCATAAAAGCGAGTTGTAAGATGTTTGATAGGATTAATATTGTATCTGTTCTGTGTTTACTGTTATTTGAAAGATTTTATACAATATTTATGCGTATTTGTTTTCTTTCGCTTTGCTATGGTTTGTCGTGTGAATTACACAGCCGTGATAATAACACAAAAGCTTATTTTATTTTTCATTTATTAAGTAACCTCTATGAGCTACTCAATGTCATATGCATCTCTAATGACACTAGCAAACTGAGAGCAATAAATAATTAACAACACATTGCTTTACATTGCGTACAAACTTATTATTAAATCATGTATGCTAATTGGTGAGCGATCGTCATGGCGTGGAAGCTTTACGGAAGTCGTACAAAATGGCAAACTTTCTTGCGGAAAGTCACTAATTACCCACTAATTAGCACCTGTCAATCAATTTGCCTCGGGCTTATCTCTGTGACCGTGTCAATCAATTAACAGTTGAAAAATACAGGTAAATTCGACTTTCAATATGCAATTAGCCAGATATTCGTTACGCAATTATCCGGAATGTGAAAAAAACCTATGCGATTAAACGGGTTCTTTTACATGCAAAAGAATACGAATGGTTTTGTGTTTCAAAACTTTATGCAATTAACTGAAATATGCAATTAACCGATATGCGATTAAACGGAATCGACTGAATTATATATAAAGAAATACACTGTGTAAATGGTTTTTTTAAGCATGATTACACACTTTCATTTTTACTGATTTAAAATATGAAATGTATTAATTGTGTAGCACAAACTTTATATTATTTCAATATAAAACTGAAATAATGTTTGTAAAATCAGACGGCATATTTTTATGTAGTGTCAAGTATGTTAAATTTTTGATGAAAATGACAAAACCCCGGAAGAAAACAGAATAATCATCAATGTGCACCACAAATAATGTCAACCAAAGGACACATTCTTCAATATGATCACAAACATTAGTCGCCGACTCGTGGTAGGAATTGCATGACTGGATAACATGCGTAGTTTAATCGTCAGGAATGTTGTGATTGGTAAACGCTGAACAAACAAATGCAAATGCATTTTCTCCGTTTGTGCATTTATACGCACATATTATGTTGCGTTCGTTCCTTGCATTTAAACGAACGCATAGTTTCGTTTATAAACGCTGAATGCATTCAGAAACGCAAATGATTTGCATTTTAAAAAATTCATTTATAAAAATGAATGCAAACGGAGCGCATTTTTCGGCTACTTGAACGCAACTGGGTCTGTATTATTAAATGGTTTACTCATTGTGTACCGTGTAGATATCATCATATACCATATTTTGTCATTATCAATTAAACGCTTGATGTTGCCAATTTTTTTAAACTCAACTTTACAGACGATTGAAGAGAAAAATATTAAAACTTAAAAAAAGTTAACAAACACACTCAAACCCAATCTCCTTAAAATCAGATCCAAAATATTCACTCCACTACTTTCCGCTATTAAGATCTGACCATATTACATACCAGGTCACCTCAGATTGACCTTTCATCTAATCAATATTCATGAGAAGATCAACTAAATTCAACCAATGAAATCGCGCGTTTCATTTATAATTCACATGAAATTAAAACTTATTCTATTCAAATGAACTGAACAAACGCAAATCTACATATCCGAATAAAGATAAAAGTCTTCCTGTGTTATTGCTGTGTTATTGCACGATACATTCAAAGAAATGCACTGAATGGTATGTTTTACATCAAGATACGAAGAAAACCATGGGCACTGTCGTGTATTTTTCCACCGAAATTATTACGACAGTATATAGCCTAAATAGTATGCGATAGTATGCAATAGTATGCAATAATACATGTGCTCAGTTGATAGCACGCTCGACCGAGGAATTACCAGTATAATTTTAGTGTGTGGGTTCAATCCCATGAATTGGTAAAAATATTTGTACCGCTATTAAATTCCGTCAAGTTTACAAAAAAAAAAATTCCAGTAAATATTCAATAATGGCTGGTGTATTATGTTTGTCAACGCAATTCGTTTGTGTATAAGCTAAAAATTACGGACATTGTCTCTTTCAATACCAAGTGTAGACTTTGACTGTTCAATGCGACATGCGCAGTGAAGGTGTCAATACTGAACAATTTTGTAGGCTGAAATCTGATTGGCTAATCGTAAGGTCAATCTGAGGTGACCCGGTATGTAATATGGTCAGATCTAAATAGCGAAAAGTAGTGGAGCGAATATTTTGGATCTGATTTTAATGAGATTGACTCAAACCAACCTGTTTGACTCAGACTATATAAATACTGTTTTAAATAAACTAAACACAACCGGGGAAAATACTGGAAAAATGATCTTTTAAAAGTTTCTGATCATTACTGTGGAATCATTGAAGAAATCAAATAAAAAAATTAGGCAAATGGAGACCGGTACACAAGATTCAATTTAAATTTGCAGACAGTTATTTCCCCCTTTTTGTCCCCCAAGTATTAAAATATCACCTGATGGTACAGCTTAACATATGGATTTTATATTGAAGATATAACGTTTTTTCCAAAGATTTTTTTTCTATTATTTATTACGTGTTCCCGCCTTAATTCCATTAAGCGATGGGAAAGCTTAAATAAACAGGGTTTTATAACGGCTATTTCGACACTAAAACATGTTTAAAACATGTTTTCTGAAAAAAATGCAATAACCTCTTTAAAATTACCGGTTAAATGTTTTAATTTTACAATATGCAAACTTTTAAAGCCGAATTTAAGGTTTTATTTCATAACCCAGGCAACCCCGTTTTCGCTTCTTGGAGAAGGGGTTGGATGGGGTAATATATACTCGGACTACGTAATGTCAGATGCAGTTGGTAAATTTATTTTTTAATTAATAACTTCACAAGTTTTCATCATCCTCAAAGTGAGTTATTTGTTATTAAATAGAAAATGACAGTAACTACTACATTCAGCGCAGAATGACACTGACAAACTACTGCATGCTAAATGTACTATTGCACGGTTATGGAATTTATTGCACGGTTGGCATATTTCCCATCAGAAAGGTCAAAACTAATTAACTGCATGAATTGACTGCTTCTAGGCCAATGAAAGACGGTTATAAAGTTAATCCAACGCTACCTCCAAATCCACAGCTATCTCTGACTGTTTCTTCAGTTCCTGTATAAGTTCCTGTAATTCCTCCACTGTGTTGACCACAGTAAACGGAGTATCTTCTAAACTCCGGGGCTCATGTGGTGTCACCGTGCACAACTGGTCTGCTATGAAGGATAGGTGGTCAAGTTCGTACTGATATGGGTGTGGATGCCTGTAATACATGCAATGGGTTTTTTACAAGTTGTATTTGGATGAAATACAACTTCAGTTTAAAAACTAGAAGGGTGTTCCACGTAACACTTGTGTCGCCTTCCGTGTGCTTATTTCAGCTTGGTTAAAGTTTTATGAAAAGGGGCATACCTCTGCCAAAATGGAAGTCAGAGTCATTGGACATGTGTAACAACATTCCTTGGGTTTAGATGAAGATGTATGTGAAGATTCATCAACATAGGGAAATACCTTTCCAGTTATGGCCAAGATTAGGTTGCAGACCTGTTAAAGTGTGACAGACGACGATGGACAAAGTGATCCTGTCTGCCATGCTAAACAGACGATACAATAAGATAAACAAGAATACTGGCAGAACTAATGGATTGTATGATTTGTTTCTTGTTTGTTTGAATGGTGTTTTATTTCATTTTTAGCACATGTTAAGCTATATATGATGGTTGATTTTTTTTGTGGTAGATGCAATTCACCCATTTTCCCTGGGTAGAGCCAGTACTGTATACCTCCCGCTATCCGTGAATGAAGACTGAGTTATATTTCTTGAGCTATGCACTTCTTCCCATTGCCCTCTATCAATATGTGAAGTCAAATCCCAGTCCCATTAGTAGTGTTCTTCCCTGGACAATAATCCGGACGGATAAAGCATCGACTATATGCTCTCCCCAAAGATTTATGGGAGCATATAAACAAAAAAAAGTATGCATAATTGCAAAAAGAATGCTTCCAAAATAACCCCAAATCCTACATGAAGCTAAAACAAGCAAATTCATCGAAATTATGGTCCATTCCCCAAATTGCTGGATTTTAAAATTGCATGACTTCGAATTTTGTGGACCACACACCATCCAAACACATATCAAGTTTCATCCCATTGTTTCAAGTGGTTACATAGTTCATTGGACTTAAAAAGATGCACGCCCTTAAATGCCTTTGTTATATGAGGTTTAGTAAAATGCAACGGAACGCCACAAGTTTTAAAAAGTCAAGATTGCTGTGCGGATGTAGGTGTATATGATATAAAAGTTTTAAAGTTCGAAAGCTGAATGGTAGTTATTGTGTGAAACGTGATAAAAATGAAAAAGTAGATGAAGGTCAGTCAAACTTTGCTGCTGTCATACAGGTGTGTATGAAGTTTCAAAGCTGTATGGAAATTGGCATCCGAGTAATGGACTTGATATTTTAAAGGGTAATACTTTATGGAAAAAGGGTAATACTTTATGTCAACCCGACATTCATGGCATGGTGGCATAAAAACATGTTGCTAATATCTGAAATATAACCAAAAAGAGGGTGCCTCTGGTTTGGGAATACATCCACAGTAGATTACCTGAAGTCTGGTTGTTCAGCCATTTCTGGTGTAGTACCTTCGGGTAATCTCAAACTTTCTGAAAACATACAGTACTTGAAGTAATACCGGTATATCAAATCTCTCAGAAGGTGGCATTATTCGCTAAACTGTCTATTTGGATAAAAGTATTAAAAGACATTTATATTTTTTTAAGTAATTCAAGTCCATTTCTATTAAAAAGGCTTTCTATCAAACCCATGACATGATGATCTTAATTTTATAAATTAAATACATTTTCATACATTTTCAAAAATGCACTCAAGTTTAACCTTCGAGAGAAACTTATTGAAAAGGTGCAAGTAGTGTTAGTGTTATGTATTCAATCCCCCAGAAGGTACATGTAGCATTATTTTCTTAACCATCTATTTTCATAAAAGAGCATCAGTATTCATCTTATATCAAAATTTAAATTCATTTTTATGAAACAAGTTATTTTTATCCAATGCAGTCTTAATTTTATAATCCCTACATTCTCAAAAATAAAATGTAGCTTTACCTTCGAGAGATTTTAAAGCATTACACTTCTGTTTAATGATAGGCCGGAATGGATGTCGACTGTTGTCCACCTTGTCTTTAAACTTGAGTTGTGGTCGCTGTATATTCCTGGCCGACAGCAGACGGAAACTTGGCACTGAGGAACCACTGGACAACGGACTCTGATAACGACACAGTTTAACACACAATGAATTTAAATGAGTTTTTAAAACGTTAAAACAATGCATGATTTTTACAGAAGAGAATGTGTGCAGTTTTTTCAATTATGTCTCTTGGATATAAAGAAGATATTCCAGCAGTTTTTAGGTTATATCTAGAGTAGTGGGATAAGAAAGCGTTTGAAGAGCGTTTAACAATATTATTAGCAGTCTATTTTTTAGAAAGAAAAAAATACTTGCCATTTTTTAGGGGTAAACAAAGATTTAATGTCGGATTTTTTTCCCGGACTGGTCTTACTCGGGTTGAAAAGATTTTTGTTGTTATGGCACTATATGTAGTATACTTAACATGCTATGTTATAAAATATATGCAAGTCATTTTAAGCGCCGACAAGCGTATCTAATAATTACTGATAACTACCCTGCATGTACAAGCTTGTATTCTTCCTTAAAGTTTAATTTTTTAAAACACAAACCTTCTTATTCCAGCTAGCGAGAGACTGTTTCGGTGTAGCCGTGGCAACCACAAGTGTGCTGTCATTCTTTTTTATTCCCGACGCTTCATCCAACCAGCTGCCCTGGAAAACCAATCCAAATTTACCTAATCACGTTTAAATGTTCAACTGTTTAATAACTCGCAGGCTGCTGATCAGTCATTTCCCCCCAAAACACCTCTTTGTCACATGAATGGAATGGTCTAAATTCAAAGAAAGAACAGTCAATTATATATATGTAGCGGGTTAAAATAAACTCACTGTGATAGTGATAATTCAAACTAAAACCCTGGACAAATTAAAAGGTCAAAGGTTCTAAATTTTGACCATTTTTAATCCCAGTAGCTTCAGGAAAATTCTACCATATATATACAAGACGGATTCCTTCTGCAATGACAAATATATGTCAGATTAAAGGTACACATCGAAATCTTAAGTTTTATTCAAGCATTAAAATAAGCACCTCAATTTATTAATCTTGTCTCTTTTTGACTTTAAAACTACTTGCATATGATTCAATAAGAATTTGAGATTGAAATTTCAATTTTCTTCAATATTCTACCATGTTTTTAAATATTTTATTGGTGCATTATTATCAAAAGTCAGTAATATGTAAAAACCAATTTACTTTGAACTATTCGAATAATTAATATTTATGACTGAAGTTATATCGAAAAATAACAGGATGCCTTGAGTTTTAAACTAATCAAGAATGCCATGTGTCCCTTTAGAAATCATGATACTGGATTGTCATGAAGAAGAAGCAACAGGTTTCTTTGGAACAAAAAACAATCTGTCCAGTGTTTGAACCCATTTTACAGATATATAGAGGTTCTTACATGTGTGAGTGTGCATCATTGATAAACAAGTTGGAGAAAATGGTAGGATACGAGGCTCTGCCGAGTATCCTATCATTTTATAGAGCCTCGTATCCTATCATTTTATCCATGTGAGTTTATTAAATATAAGACATAGTTCTGATCTGTCAATAAAGCCTATATATATCCTAGCGATATGACCCAATCAAAAGTACATCAGGTATTTACACCTGTAACACAGGCTCATGTTCATGGAGCGCATGGTCAATGTTTGTGAACACTTGACACATAAACAATAGAGGGTAGCGCTTGAAACTGAGTATCAGCATTGTCCCTTTCTCATGCAATGTCAGTCTGCTGTAGAAGCAAAAAAATGCAGCTAATATCCTACCACACGTTCCAATATCTGATCATTGGCATCCATCAACAAGTCCAGCTTGTCTTCGACGTCCGCTGCACCACTCGTTGTTCCCAGGTTTACCTTGACATTCTGGTGGCGTAGTATGCTCTGGATACTGAAAAATGAAAGAATAGTCAAAGTTACTGTAAGGCATAAGACCTTGACCTTGGTATTTGTTGTTGTCCAGCGATGTCCACCAATCCCAAATTCTAATATACGACGTCTTTGACTGTTTATAAGCCAATATCCCGCTGGGTGTTGTTAGCTAATTAGAGACGATCAATATATTTAATTGCGTTATCGAGCCGGGTAAAACATCAAATAATGTGGCGCCCTCCTACGGCCAAAATGGCTGATCAAAACAGAAAGTGCATGAAGTGTGACAATTATCAGCCAAGAGATGCTCTGTTTAAAGGCCGACGGCCTTTTTGAACTTTACGATCACTGGTTAGTGTGGAGTGCCCACTAATTAGTTGTAGACAATAGCGTAAACTGGAACAATGACAAGTGTGAACGTGTTTGATCGGCTGTCTGGAAATTGTGACAATTTTATGTTCGATTGTTCAATCAACATGAAACAATAGTCAATACAAAAGGTGCGATTACTCAAAATATTGGTACAATTTTAGAATGAAGTGGCTTTTATTACTTATTCTATGCATGATAGTCGTGGTGTATGTAGCATTTCCGAATTTTGTCTCACAATGCACTGCGATCTTTCTAGCTTCTTTGGAACCCTTGTTAACAGGAAACAGCCAGAGGCTCACTGAGTCACATACTCCAACATGCATTCATTCTGTCCTTTTTAAAATTTTGGTCTTGACAATTTTAACAAGAGGTCAATGACCTTGAAGCTCTACTGATTGATTTTGATTTCAGGAAGTAGTCGCTACAGACTTGTTTTTTGAAAATCTATTTTTAACCGTTGCGGCCATCTTGAATTTCCGGCCGACCTGAAATTTTGCTAAGATAAATAAGACATTAAGAGCAACATTCCTGTGAAGTTTCATGAAAATCCGTCAGGTAGTTTCAAAGAAGTAGTTGCTACAAGTTTTCATTATATAACTCTATGTAAACAAAGCAGCCATGTTTAAGGTCAAATCAAAACGATTTTCGACAAGGACCAACATCATGTCATACTGATCATTTTAGAAAAAGTCCCATATCAATATCTCTTATTGTTTTGAAGAAGTAGTCGCTACAAACTTATTTATTTTAAATCTATTTTTAGCTGTGGCGGCCATCTTGAATTTCCGGCCGACCTGAAATTTTTCTAGGATCAACTAGACATCAAGAGCAACATTCCTGTGAAGTTTCATGAACATCCGTCAAGTAGTTTCAGAGGAGTAGTCGCTACAAGTTTTTACTATATAACTCTATGTAACCAAAGATGGCCACTGGCAGCCATGTTTAACGTCGAATCAAAATAATTTTCCACAAGGATCTACATCATGTCATGCTGATCATTTTAGAAAAAGTCCCATATCAATATCACTTATAGTTTTCAAGAAGTAGTCGCTACAAACTTATTTTTTAAAAATCTATTTTTAGCTGTGACGGCCATCTTGAATTTCCGGCCGACCTGAAATTTTGATAGGATCAATTAGACATCAAGAGCAACATTCCTGTAAAGTTTCATGACAATCCGCCAAGTAGTTTCAGAGGAGTAGTCGCTACAAGTTTTTACTATATAACTCTATGTAAACAAAGATGGCCGCTGGCAGCCATGTTTAAGGTTGAATCAAAACGATTTTTGACTAGGATCAACATCATGTAATGCTGATCATTTTAGAAAAAGTCCCATATCAATATCACTTATAGTTTTCAAGAAGTAGTCGCTACAAACTTATTTTTTAAAAATCTATTTTTAGCTGTGACGGCCATCTTGAATTTCCGGCCGACCTGAAATTTTTCTAGGATCAATCAGACATCAAGAGCAACATTCCTGTAAAGTTTCATGACAATCCGCTAAGTAGTTTCAGAGAAGTAGTCGCTACAAGTTTTTACTATATAACTCTATGTAAACAAAGATGGCCGCTGGCAGCCATGTTTAACGTTGAATCAAAACGATTTTTGACTAGGATCAACATCATGTCATGCTGATCATTTTAGAAAAAGTCCCATATCAATATCACTTATAGTTTTCAAGAAGAAGTCGCTACAAACTTGTATTTTAAAACTCTATTTTTAGCTTTGGCGGCCATCTTGGATTTCACATCAACATGAATTTTTGCTAGGATCAACTAGACTTTATGGGCAACATTTCTGTAAAGTTTCATGAATATCCATCCAGTAGTTTCAGCTGTGAAGTCGCTACAAGTTTTTACTATATAACTCTATGTAAACAAAGATGGCCGCTGGCAGCCATGTTTAACGTTGAATCAAAACGATTTTTGACTAGGATCAACATCATGTCATGCTGATCATTTTAGAAAAAGTCCCATATCAATATCACTTATAGTTTTCAAGAAGAAGTCGCTACCAACTTGTATTTTAAAACTCTATTTTTAGCTTTGGCGGCCATCTTGGATTTCACATCAACATGAATTTTTGCTAGGATCAACTAGACTTTATGGGCAACATTTCTGTAAAGTTTCATGAATATCCATCCAGTAGTTTCAGCTGTGAAGTCGCTACAAATAAAAGTTTACGGACAGACGGACAGACAGACGGACAGACAGACGACGGACTCCGCACCACGGCATAAGCTCTGCTGATCTCTGATCAGTAGAGCTAAAAATTACATTAAATTAAATATTTTTTTAAAAAAGTTTTGAATATTGTGCAACTCAACTTTTAATTATAAGCATTAATTAAGCAAAATGCAGCATGCATATGATATGGAAATATTGTTACCATATTGGTTAATATTAAAGCATACTCGTTCAACTTACTTTTGATGTGTGCGTAAACGCGAGATTTTAGCACCTTCAATTAAAGTTCCAAAATATCCTGGAAACAGTCTGGCTAAAGACATTCTAATCGGGCTAAAGAAATTTTTAGGGCTTTAGCGAGATTTGGCTAAAGGATTTTTAATCCTAGCGCTAGCCTAGTGTGATGGCCCTTGACCCAACAAAGCATCTGACAAAGTTTCAGAAAAATTTGAGCAGCGGTTTAAAGATATAGTTGATTTAAAATGTGGCCGCTGCCGGAAAATTGACTGCTATGTCTCACTACCCACTATCTTTGGTGAGACAATAAAAGGTATATGTTACCCATAATCCTTATTCTTCTCTTAAATTATTAAACATATGTATGTCTGACTGAACTGAATGTTGTTTAATGGCTCATTTCAACATTATGTTATTAAGAGCCGCCCCAGAGAGAAAAGAAGGATATATAAGAATTCAGGAACCTCCCATCCTCTTATTATTTCTATGGTTCTTTAATGCTTGGATGAATATACTCTGATACAACAGACTTCTAGGCTGTCCTCTATAAAACAAAATTTGAAACAGAAAAAAAATTACATTACTAATCAACAGTGATGTTGCATGTTTAGCCAAAACAATGTGTGTTTCCACTAGCATCTCTTTTAATATAGAAGGGTAGATAAGAAGTCGTTTGTTTTGAACAATTTTGTAAATCTTCTTTTTTTAACTTGGGATCTGATGCAAAAGAAATAAGTCTGTCAGGCCAGAGAAACACACCTATTTAGTATTAGTTTTTGTCAAATTGTCCTTAAAAAAAATGTCACTTACACATTGAGAACCCGACTTCCTTCGATGTTCATGACATCCTGGAATCCCTGGAAGCTCGAGTAGTAATCAAAATCATCCCCAGGAGCTGGCATCTCGTTGGAACATTTTGTTGCCAGCAACACTGACTTGAGGGTGTGCTGGAAGTGGAAAGTGTTTGTTTACTTAAATATTTAAAAATTAATATCTCTGTTTAAAGGCTGACGATCTTTTTGAATTTTACTATCACTGGTAAATGTGGAGTGCCCACTAATTAGTTGTACACACAGTAGCGTAAACTGAAACAATGGCAAGTGTGAACGTGTTTGATCGGCGTCTGTAAACTGTGACAATTTTATGTTTGATTGTTCAATCAACATAAATACAAAAGGTGCGATTACTCAAAATGTTGGTACAATTTTAGAATGAAGTGGCTTTTATTACTTATTCTATGAATGATAGTCGTGGTTTATGTAGCATTTCCGAATTTTGTCTCACAATGCAACACAATCTTTCTAACTTCTTTGGAACCCCTGTTAACAGGAAACAGCCAGAAACTGAGTCACAGACTCCAAAATGCATTAACTTACATTAAATTAAATACAATTTTTAAACAGGTTTGAATATTGTGCAACTCAACTTTTAATTATAAGCACTAAATAAGCAGAATGCAGCATGCATATGATATGGAAATATTAATACCCTACCGGTTAAAATTAAAGCATGTACTCTTTTAACTAACTTTTGATGTGTACGCAAACGCGAGGTTTTAGTGCCTTCAATTAAAGTTCCAAAATATCTATTTTTAGGGCTTTGGCTAAAGGGTTTAAAATCCTAGCACTAGCCTAGGTAAGGGAATACTGGAATATAGTGCTGCCCCTCAACTGCCCAGATGTTATACGTTGTCGACAAAAACATGTCGCAAAATGTCAAACCGTACAGAAAAAAAATAACTGCAAATTCCTTGGCCTTTCATCTTTCCATAAAGATTACTTCTAGCAAGTTATATTTAGAAATGTTGAAGAAAAACATCAAATAGTAGCACCATCTTCCGCGGTGAATTTTGTCTCATTAACATGATTCCAATATTTGATGTTCTTCTTCAACATTTCTAAACATAACTTACTAGATGTAATCTTTATGGAAAGATGAAAGGCCAAGGAGTTGCAAGACATAAACTTTTATGAGATATTATTAACATAAAGGTGTGATACGGGTTGGTGAAAATTGGTAAAATCAGAAAAATTTAAACAAGCAAAATGGCAGTCGCCTAATAAAGAACGCAAGTTTGTTTCTAAACCAGTTAATTAAAATTCTTTATCACCGAATAACAACAAAGAAAATTAATTAATTATCTAAAAATGAAATTTTGTACACTTTCTATCTGTATATGGCTTTTAAAAATCGGTGAAATATTCTTCAAATTATTATTAAAATGTAACGCTACCGTTCACTTTTTGTAGAGCCGATACGCATAACTCGCTCGATAGATACACAGGTAGAGACGACAACCATATTTTGGAATGCAGCTATATTTACGTTCGTGTTTTAAGACCAGTTATATACGGACTCTGATTTGCATTAAAATAAAAAATATGCACAATGTGCGAAGAATCTCCTCACATGCAGAGTGGCTGCATATTTTATTTTAGACACTGTATTTTACCTGAAGTCACAGGTATTGTTTTCTGTGACCACACTGTCACAGTGCATTCAGGTAACGGTCCGTCAAATAATTTATACGGGCAAAGCTCGACCTGCCGAAGGCAGGTCAGACGAAGCCCGACTATAGGTTACATGTATGTACATGTATGCATGGGAATGAATATGTTAAATAATCACTAACTGACGATACTAATTTTCATTTTCGTAGAGCGTCAAACTTGAATTTTGTCTCCAAGATTGCGGACGGCGCCATTTTGAAACTTCCGGTCTCATTTTTGACCAGCTTCCTGTCTCACGGTGAAGTCACGCAGACGTGATTAACAGTTGAAAGCCAAAAATAACTTACCGGCATTCCATTGTTAACAGAAATAATTAATTTTGAAGGATGCTTACATTTTTATGAAGGATTGTGTGTACCCAGGAGTTTTCTATATGTTTTTGAGTATTTCTAGGACTCTGAAGCGCTTCAATTTTGAAGCGTCTGTGATCGGTGTTGATGTATGTTTCGCACGTCGTAATCGGTATAGATCGTTCGTTTCGCACGTCGTAAAGAAAGTTTCCACGGCCCGTTTGCGTTCTCTACGTCGTGCGACTATTACATGTCACAGGCCTTATTCTCCGCTATTTTTACGGAAAATACGAATTAAGTGACCTTGTTGTGCAATGTTTTCGTTTAATAAACAAACAAATTAACGCAGCTCTGTTGCATATTTCTTGTTAGCGTTTCTAAAATGAACAAATGTACTTATAAAGGGAGACTAATCTCTTGACTGTAAAAAGGACAGGTTCAAAACACGGCGAGATTTCCGGGTTCTCTATCGAATTTTAAAATAGGTTCCAAGTAGGTCAGGTTTACTGCAATAAAATACATTTTTGAGACGGAATGGGTTGAATTTCGACCCCTTATAACAAAATATGATACCAGCAATTGTGATTAAGAAGAGTTTATTTTAGTTAGAAGAGTATATGACTGAACAAAATATGTGTTTCCAGTAAAAAGATCTTACATAAAATAAGGGAAAGGCTAGACAAATACACATATGTTTACATTAATAGCAAGTTAAAAATGTAACAATAATGTTTTAATATGAAACAGGAACTGACTAGATAACACGCAAAGTACTTTGATATAATGAATGATTAATTGTGTATGGAATGGATGGGGACTGGAGTAAGAATTTGATACTAACAGGTAACAAAGATTAATTAAATATTCTCAATAACACTAAACAGATAACAAAAAAAGAGATTTCACTAATAACAATTTAAGGGATGAAAAAAAACTTGCCCCTCCCCCTCCTCATCACCACCAGAGCCTTTTACTAGGTTCAGGGCTTTTTTCAAGGAAACTGGGAAAAGACCTAGGCCTGCTGAATTTGGGAAAAAGAAGCGCGTAACTGTCCAAATTGGGAAAAAAATAGCGTGATTTTTGTTGTTTTGGGAGATGTTTTTTTAAGGGAAATTTCATTTTTCATTAAAATGTATTTTAGGTAAAATATTGATAAGGTTTTATAACTGAGTTAATTTAACATACAAGCTATGTAAAGTATGTCACTTAATTACCAAAAATGTGGAAAACTGCATGATTTTCGAAGTAATTTGGGTGGGGTGGGGAACTGGCCTTTTACGGACAGCTGCGAACAAAGGGTTAAACGGCCTCGACTACCTACCTACTACTACCTATGAGTCTCATTCATTAAACATACAAAAAACATCCTATGTATTTTGATGGGTATTTATGCCAACAAATAGAACCTTGATATTTCAATTTTATGTATACATTTACATTCCGTTGGACATGCTACACTTACATTCCGCTGGACATGCTAGAATACATAATAAACATGTTGCTAGATTCTCTGAGATTATCTACAGTGGTTCGGCCAGAGAAGGCTCGGATTACAAATAAACATGTGTTCACCGTGATCGGACCATCTCCTTTAAAACAAACGCTGCCGACATATTTTATGAGAATAAAACGAATCTATTTTTTCCGAAAACTGTTCAGTTTGTTAGCCCAGGGCTTCCGTTAATGGCCGTACGGACGTATATTACGCCCGAAAATTTGAGTTGTACGCCGAAAATTGAGATCAAAGACGTACACTGAACTTCCAAAAACATCAATGTACGCCGACTTTCTTTACCGCGGGCGTACAGCTGTCAGTGTCAAATTGGTTAAGTCACCGATATAGCTCCGCCCATCGGGTCCAGTTACATCCAAATGCTGCACAGCCAAGTTGTAAAGCGATTAAATTAACACCCACTGTGTTACTGTGACAGCGTTCGACGGGTGAAACCGGTTGGATCCAGTTTTATTATGGGGTTAGCCACGCGTGTAAATTGAATTGTGTATTGTGTCAAGTATTATGTAAACAAACATCGCTTCTGGGTTCAAAGAAGTGTGGCAATTAATTAATGGGATTAAAGTGGATTACGTTTAATTGATGACTGATTGAATAATTATGAATAATTATGAATGGCAGGTTCGTTTTATGCACCTAATTATTTTAAATAAAATATTACGGAATACGCCGCCGATTTATAATGAATGTTTGCGATTGTTTGCATTCAGCGCGAATTTTTACTTTGACGTTAGTGACCGATTGACTAATTATGAAAGGCAGGTTCGTTTTATGCACCTGTTTGTTTATTACAGATACCTTAACCGAACGTGAAATTGTTTTAAATAAAATATTACGCTGCCGATTTATAATGATTGTTTGCGATTGTTAGAATATCAGCGCGAATTTTTACTTTGACGTTGTGACTGATTGACTAATTATGAAAGGTAGGTTATTTGTAGGCGTTTGTTTGTTTATTGGCAAACGGATTACGAGACATTAGCTGATTATGAAGATGCAACAGTTTGCCGATCGAGTAATTGTTTTGAATAAAATCTTAGCTGCCGATTTATATGATTGTTTGTATACGGCGAGAAGCAATTTTAAAGCATAATAGAACATCAGCATCTGTGTATATATGTTTATTGATAGTTATATAAGCAACTCTAATAAAAACAACATCAGAAAAAAATATTTAATAAAAGTTAATATGCTACAGTTTTGTTTTCATTTTCTACAATGTTCTTCAAACAATGAAAAGTGTTGATAATTATGATGATGACAGTCAGACTGATGATGCATTCAATGAAACTTAATGCAAACATGAAGCTATTTAAACTAATACAGTTTAATAAATATCCATAAATTATGTACTTTAAATGTTTTAAAAACACATTTAAAGAACATGAACTATGCACAGTTATTTAAATTGTATTAACACACACAACACTTCAAAGTGCCATGATTTTTGTTGTTGATGATGATGATGATTGATGAATCATGATGATGATAAATTCAATAAACTTAAACTTAATACAAACATGAAGCTATTTAATATAATTTAATTTAATGAATAATTTAATAATTCAATAAACTTAAAAAATATCCATAAATTATGTACTTTAAATGTTTTAAAAACACATTTAAAGAACATGAACTATGCATAGTTATTTAAATTTTATTAACACAAACACTAATTCAAACGGTGATGTCGCGTTCCTTAAATTTTCCCTTGAACTTCCAAAATTGACATGAAGGAAGTTTGAACTTCCTTGATTTAAAAATTAGTGGAACCCCTGTTGGTCCCCGAAAATTGAAATACAAGGACTCACACAAAAACTGCACCAAAAATGCTTGTTCCTATTTTCTGTGTAAAGAAAAAGATCAAATAAAGTCTGCACTCAAATCTATCCGTATCTAATTGTTCTCGAGTTCAAAGTCTTATTACAGATACGAAATAAAACAAAAAGCTGACCTTCCTACCCACTACTTATTGTTGCAGTAAACATGGGTATTATTTTATTAGGCCTTACAAATATATTTGTTTACATATTTGTGTAAAGATCTATCTATAACTATTTCCTGACTTTAAGATCTGATCAAATTTATAGTTACTTACCCTTAAAATTGAGATATGTAAAAAGTGTACATGCTATCAAATTGCTTTGCCCGTTACATAGGTAGTGCCTATTTCATATTAGAACATCCGGTCAAATGTTCACCCGGATATATGGACACTTTCTATAACAAATTGCCGTGTTTTGAAACGATGGTTTGATGATGATGACACACATTTTATTTTGTTCTGAATAAAACAAGTGACAGAAACATAGTATATACCTGCATAAACTGATTGACGTCTTCATATTCTGGAAGAAAGCTTGACTTTTCTTCTGATCCACATGCATCCATGTTGGACATGTTAGCTTTACAGCCGTGTACTCGAAGTTTATGTATTAGGACGATTTCCCAGTATCTTTAATATTAGGCATTCGGTATGCCCCAATATATATTATTTCGTAACTAAATTTTCATGTTTTACAACGAATATCAACAATACAATGACAATTAAAGTTTTAGAATCCGAAAATACCAATATATCTGATGGTACATCGTTTTTATCACACGTTCCGTGATATATAAAATCATTTTTGTAAACAAACAAGTCCCTTTGGCAATGTTTGCCTTTTTTCATACATTGTTTAAGTTAGCTGTCATTGTCTCAGTTCTAGTGTTTATGATACAGTTCTGGGTTATAAGAAAGTCATACACATTTTGTGATCAATCGGTTGCCAGAATTACTCAAAAACATGTTGGTAAGTTAAAGTTTGGACTTTAGACTTGAACTTGAAGTGAAACTGAAACTTATGAAAGATATTTTTAATGTTTGTATTGATGATTGGTAACTCGGTTGAATAGTGTTTTACGTCATTTTCAGCACATTTTAGGTTATATATGATGGTCGATTTCTTCGTGGTGGTAGCAGACCACACACCTTTTGAGAAGAACCAGTACAGGTCTGTACCAACTTAAGGTCGGCATAAGAATGTACACTTTCTCGCAAGTTGAGCTCCCAGTAGGATTTAAGAGCAGTGAGACTTTACCATCCCAGCCACTGAGGCACTTTGCATCTCGGACGAGTTCGAAAACCAGCTACCTCAAATTTGAAACAACTGAGTTATGGCCCTTGATTTAGTTAAATATATGCTTTAGTTTGCCTTGTTAAAGCAAAGATTTTCATTTTGCATTTTCAACATATATTTACCAAACTTGTTGAGAATGTTATATCAATAAAAACTTGAACAAGTTGGAAAACCAGCTAAATCCGATGAAGAACACCAGAGTTATGGCCCTTTAATTATTTTAAGATGCTATATTTTGTTGCATTAGCAGTTAGCAATCTAGCACTTTCATTTTTCATCTGATCTGTACACATACTCTGCCAGATCTTAATTAAAGCTTGGACACATTTAAAAACATGAAGATCTGATTTAAAGTAACACCAGTTATGACCCTTGATTTATTGGAAAATGTTCGTACTCAGTACTTGTCTCCCTTTTTTTCATATCAATTCAATTGCAGGGTTTGACATTAACAGTTGTCCCTTTGTCCTGTGCCATGTAGATTCTACTGGGGATAAGATAATTGTCCCAGGTGACCTGTCCTACGGACAACTAAATTTTATAAAAAGAAATGAATTTTACATCTTTAAAACTTGTGACTGAAAAAAATGTCAAAACATTGGTGAGCACATTGTACATGTTGTAAATGACAAATAAAACCCATCTTGTTTTCATGACAGATTGATCTTGTTTTTTGTATCACTTTTACATGAAGTGCGGGGACAAGTAAATTTGACTGGGGACAAGTAAATTTGACTGGGGACAAGTAAATTGTGTAAGTTACTTGTCCTACAAACCCTAAATTGGGACTTTTTCCCTCAAAATTGTGAAACATATGTATGTTTTGGCATTGACTATAAAAACAGCACACACAAAACAAAAATAAAACACTGAATATTTAGTGTTATTCCATGTATCATGTATCTCAATCTCTACCCAGAGTTGTCAATCCTTGCATTCACAGACAAAATGGTGACCCTGGTAGAGATTTCATGTACCTGTCAATAAAACAGGAATATAAGACAATGCAACCGGCTAGTGCATTTCTTTTCTTTAACATGTTCAAAGAGGATATCGTATCTAACAAAACTTAAAAAAAAAAAGGTTATATACTTTACATAATAAAGCACATATCCATTTATTTAGGAAAGGACCCAGCTTTAGCATATGAGCTAATCTACAAGGAATTTGTCACAAAGTATCCAGGACATGTGTTACCAGATGAAGACCGTCAGTGGGTTTTTATGAATGCTGGTGGATGGATGGGAAGTATGAACATCCTACATGCTTCCTTGACGGAATATGTTCTTTTCTTTGGAACAGCAATCAATACATCAGGAAATTCTGGTTAGTGACATGATAATAAAATAGAATTAACCCTTAACCCGCTAAGCACGACTATAATAGCCTTAATAGTAGCCATTGTAAACCCAGATCAGCCTGCGAGTAACTCACAGGCCTAACAAGCAGATCAGGGTTTACAATGTCCAGCTGCTGATCAGTCATTTCCCCCAAACACCCCTTTGTCACATAAAAATGAAATGGTCTTAATTCAAAGAAAGAGCAGTCCATTATAACAATGAAAAGAACAGTCCATTATATATATATATTATTATATATATATAAGAACATATTATATATATTTGTAAGAACAGTCCATTATATATATATATATATATATATATGTAGCAGGTTAAGGGTTAACACTAGTCTCATGTTTATTTTAATTTAAGGGTATGCATGGCAATCTTGATTATACTCATTTGAACATATTTTGTAATCCTTATTTCATAATTTTGATAGACCATCATCAAAAAAAACTGACCAATCATTGACCAGAAACAAGACATAACCAATACATTCTGGTAGGTGATAAACCCGGCCTTTATCCTTGATGTTCAACCAAGTTTAATGTTAAAATTAACGTTACTACAGTGTGATTCTTTTAAAACCCTGCATATCTCATGCACATTCGTGCAAACTGATTTAATATAATTATGTATCTTTCAAAATCTTGAATATTATTGTCTTTTTACTCTGCCAAAGAATTTTATTTTACTATAGAACTTAAGGATAAAAACCGAGTAACACAAATTTTGTCACCCACTGAAAATAAGACAAAATCTCAACATCTCTGCAATGGAAAATTATGAATATTATAGTAATTATAATTCAAGTCAAATTGTTTCTTATATTACTAATTATTCATTATAAAATTTTACATGTATTGCACTTTAATAAGCTAATCTATCTCATAAAGAAGAAAATACGAAAAAGCACCAACTTGTTTTACCTCTTAATTTAATACTATGCAAGAAGATATTGAGGCACCACTCTTAAATGAATTAATAAATAAAAGTGCTAATTTTAATTATTTATAACTACTTAGATTCCTACATGTCTCCTACATGTCTCTTTAATATTGACATGTAACATGACACATCGTTACATGTGCATTTTTTTGTACCCTACCTGAGCCAAAGTCTCAAATGTGAGGTATTGGGATCATGCACTCTTCATCTGTCGTCCATGGTTCATCCATCTTCTGTCTGTCAGTGTTAACTTCTGCTTCTGAGTAATTCCCCTCAGAAACAGCTCAGTCGGAGAGACACGTGACCAAACTTAATATGGATGATCTTTTGGTCAATGTTTTTAAATTGTTCAGATAGGAGAGATGACCGCCATAAATGAAAACAGATTATGTATTACTTAATCAAGAACTCCTAACATCGTTTGCCAGTTTCCCGTTATTAATGATTGCCAACCCTTAGGCAGTCCTTTATTAATGATTGCCAACCCTTAGGCAGTCAAGTTTGTTCAAATGAAATCCCCAGGATAATGAATGACTGTGCCTCTGAGGTTCACTTTGTATAATGTATAGATTTGCATTTTTTTGCATAGATTTATATTTCAGGAATAACCTGAAAAATCTACTTTCATAAGGCATGTACAAGTAGATATATAAATATTAAACAGGAAAGGTAGCATTCAAGAACGACAGTCAATCATAAACGCACATAGAAACAACAACTTTAAAGATGAATAAAAGGCAAGATAAGATACCACAAACACAAAAGGGTTGACAATAGGGCTATTGCCTTGGAACGGTCATTGGCAAACAAGCCGCTGGGGTTTAAACCAGGTTCACCAAACGTCACTTTTAACATATTGTCATCTCAGTAAACGGGACAATGTAAATAAAGATATCCCCGCCAGGTAATAATCTCTGACATACAAGGCAGCATTAATAGGCAAAATAAGCAAAACTCATAACTGATCATGTATATATAATATAAAACAACAACTAGAAAGCCACAAAGTAAGTACTCAATGACATGGCAGAAGACAGAGCAACAAGAGAACAAGCCGTTAAGGGGTAACGACAAGACAATATTAAAGACAAACATTACCGTCCTATAAGGATTTAGGCAGACATCATCATAGGGTCCACTATCTGTCCAGTCATCGCACAACCAAAGAGGAAATCATAGTGGCGAACTGCAAGTGGGTCAACCACTAAACATGCGGTACGCGCAAAATAATATTCATAACCTCTTTTGATAATTTGTTTAACAAGTTTAATAAAGATTGTCTGAAAGTGATTATGACCAAGGATCTTACGAAGAAGTCAGGTTGTGATAGTCCTTGTCGCAGAAGAGTTCTTAAATGACTTTTATATTTTAAAAGTAGATTACTTTTATATTTTAAAAATATATGAGGGTTACGATAATACATTTTTGCAAAGGTTTTTCAAAGTTTATGGTAACGGTAGCCCTGCTGGATTAGCTTTTTAGTCACATATTACGAATATTGAAGTCCTCAACACGACTACAAGCTCTACAGAAACGAACGAATAAGCTGGGAAACATGTAACCCATAAGAAGTAGCTCGGGGAACATAACAATATTAAAACTAAAATAATCACTCTTGTCATAGATTTTATTAATTATTTCGCCATTTTTAATAGAGAGATGTGAATCAAGAAAAGAAGCGACAGTATCAGAAATGTTAAGTTTTGTTGAGTTGGAAGTTCCTTAGGATAGATATTATTAACCATAGTAGGAAAAGAAAGGATTGTCAATGTTCAATATGTCATCCAAATACTGAGAGGTGTCATTAAAGGCTTCAGTTAAATCTGCCTGAGTATTGGATGAAAGACTCAACATGAAATCTTTCATAGTAACTTAATAACAAATCTGAGACAGGCGGTGCAAAGTTCGTATCCTGGACATAGGGATACCAACAATGTGTCTATATTAAACGGTAGTTCCATACCTGGCGAAAATACTATCTAGTAGGAAAATGAGTGCTTCATAAACTTCTTAGCATAAGCTTATGATCCTTTTCCAAGTTTGTTTAAATAGCGAACCTGGGTGGAAATTTGGTCCCACACAGGTTCACGTGTTTTATGTAGACAATCATTGGAAAAGTCGTAAACAAGAAATATAGTCGGCGCGTTTGGGGAAGCACAATGTATAAGTGATTGATGGTCATGAAGTGAAATAATTTTAATAGCGAGATGTAAGGTATAGAGTAGAGTAATATAACGTTTTCTATCGGTATTTTGATAAAAGTTACACGGCAGTGTGAGGAATTTGAACAAATCAAGCTAGTGCCTTCCGTAATCCGTAATCCTTACGGAAGGCCAATTGATAAAATATTAAAAGGGCAATCACCCTGAAAACAAGAGACCCACGAGGGCCTGACTTGATCTACTGGCAAAGTGCACTCTGTTAGATGATGCTACATGTAAAATATCAAAGCTCCAACCTTGTGGTTTAAAAAAAAACGATTTTTAAATGTATTTTCTAATAATTCTATGTAAAACTTTTGACCCCCGGTGAGGGCCTTATTCTGACCCCAGGGTCACCATTTGTACAACTTGGTAAAGGACCACTGTATGATGCTACACGCTAAATATCAAAGCTGTAGCCCCTGTGGTTTCAGAGAAGAAGATCCGGGCACCTTGAAAAATCACTTGACTAGGAAATCACGGCGATATGTAATTTTTAATAGGGTTTCATTACCAGTTACCATGTAAAATTAACGCACTTTTCAAGAAAACAGAATAAATTATTTGCTATTTCAGCATTTCTATTCCTTTCTTCATCTTTTCCGGTCACAATTGAAGTACAGCGTAACAAATCACCTAACGATATACCATTTATCAACAACTACACTCTATACACAAATCTACTAGTTTCATTTGGCCTTGTCAGACAAATTTAGCCAGTCAGCATTCAGTTTAATAAACACTGTAGGCTTTCGTAATTTCTGTATCGCTTTCAACTCGAGTTTTGATAGGCTTACACAGACACACCTCCTGCGAGGTCCACAGCCGGCTTATACGGCTGGCGCCAAAAAACATCTTCATCTCTGAAACCACAAGACGTAAAGCTCTCATATTCATTAAGCATAAGCTTATAGTCCTCTATCAAATTGGTTTAAATGTGACCCAGGGGTGCTAGAGATCTAATCGTAAGCCTATAGTGTTTAACCAAGTTTTGTCAAACGGTGATCCAGGGTTCAAATTCGGCCCGCTCCAAGGGTCACATGTTTTGCATATCTCCTTATATAGGAAACCCCCTTAAAACATCTTCTCTGAAACCACAAGGCATAGAACTCTGATATATTGAATGTAGTATTCCTCAAGGTTTGTTAAAATGTGACCATATTGGGTCAAGTATGGCCCCGCATCGGGTTACCGTTTTACATAGTTATATATGAAAACCTTTAAAATACATTCTTCCTTGAATCCGCAAGAGCTTGAGGTCTAATAAGCTGATGTTCCTCTACCAGATGTATTCAAATCATGGCCCTAGAGTCAAAATTGGTCAACATGTTTAAAATAGACTATTATAAAGGGGAACAATGATCTTCTCTGAAACCACAGGACCTATAGAGTTATCATATATTACTTGCAGCATGAGCTTATAGCCATCTGACATGTCAATGATATAATAGATGACAGTAGTTCAACACTATTGATGTGAACATAATATGATGTCTCGTGTGCCATTTTTAGATAAATGAACAATTCTATGGACACATTTATTTAACATAAAAAACAAAACATCTTCGAGTAAAATTGTATTAAACTTTTCAAATATAAATGATACTATTTCTGCCAAATAAATAGTGTTTCTGATATTATTCTCACATCAATAGTGTTGAATTACTGTCATCTATTATATCATTGACAATGTTCATGCCTATAATATGCATTTGGATGAAAATTTCAATTAACCATACCCCATCCATTTTGGATTTTCTTTTCAAAGATGGCTGACTAATAGCCCTTAATAATAATAGTTCTTGTGTAGACAAGTTTAAGGATATTAATTTTTTTTGAATTGGGCTGAGTCCTTCCTGTAAAAATGAAAATTCCTTTTGGCTGAGTTTATGAAATTAATGATAATAACGCAGCAAATAGATTTCCATTATATAAAACATATTCAAAAGCAAATGAAGAACATAAAAGTGTTCTAAAAAATGTTATCATTTATGTAAAATCTGACCGTAAAATATTGCATTGTTTTTGCATCCGCCTAGAAATATCCACAAACAAATAACATCTATATAATCCTCTCAGTCTTATCAAGGGCAGTTGAAATCCAAAATTTCTGAAATTGATTTCGTTTTGGCTCAAATTTGACCAAACATAGAGGTGTCTCCCAGCAATATAGAGATTGTATTATAAATGTACATGTGTTTCTTAGCATTCTTAGATCATGCTTGAAAAACGAGGTACCAGATAGGTAAACAGATGTGAGTAGATGTTATAATAATGTTGATGAAACTAGTTTATGTCTGAATTTACAAAACAGCTGTCTTGAAGTTTCCGAAATGTTTGCTGATCCAAATGATTCATTAAATTTCTTGTAGAAACAAATTAATGCTGTTTTAGCTGGACATGCTCCAATTAAAATAAAACGAATAAAAACTAAAACTCTTCCAGGATGGTACACTGATGAAATTCACAGAGCAAGGGTGCTCAAAGATTTAAATCATAAATTAAAAAAGTGGGATCAATATAAAAAGTGGAGAAATAAAACATCATTAATTAAAAAAGAAAAGAAAATATTTTTATTTTTCAACAAAGCTGTTCTTAACAATAAAAACTCAACATATATTTGGAAAAACCTCAAAACAATTTCAAACAATGTTGACAGTGAATTAACTATACCTAAACACATTTTTATCGATGGCAAAGTGATTGAAGGACTTCCAGTTATTATAAATGCGTTTAATGAGCATTTCGTTAACGTTTCTAAACAAAACACAAACCAAAAAACTTTGATAAGGAAGTTTTTAGATGAAAAGTTAAAGTTTTCAGTATTTAATTTTGTTCTTATCACACCTTTTGAAGTAAAAACAATAATTGATAAATTAGACGTAAATACATCTGCGGGATTAGATAGAATAGGTCCTAGAATAATAAAATTATGCAGATATATGTTAACTGTACCAATAGCTAAAGTTTGAGTCTCGGAGTTTTTCCGGATAAACTTAAGGAAGCATTTGTTTTCCCTATTCCAAAGAATGGTAACATAAATGATGTAAATAATTACAGACCTATCTCAGTACTTCCGACAATATCAAAAATATTTGAAAGATTTATTTCTAATCAAATTCTTACCTATTTCAAGAAGACATCCATGATATATATGCCCGCCAATCAGGTTTTCGTAAAAAACACTCTTGTCAATTGACACTTATACACATTGTTGATACATGGCTCGAAGAAATGACTCAGGAAATCTTGTAAGAACACTCTTTTTAGATCTTAGTAAAGCCTTTGATTTGATCGATCATGAAATCCTCTTGTTTAAATGAAGACTGTATCATTTTTTAGAAGCATCCATTTCAGTCTTATCTTTCAAACAGAAGCTAAGTAATTAAGGTCGGTGACATATAAATCGCGAATGTTCTTCCTGTGCTTTCCGGGGTACCTCAAGGTTCTATCTTAGGACCGCTACTCTTTCTGTTATATGTCAATGACGTACCTTTGTATATAGAGCACACCAATGTAGATATGTACATGATGTACGCAGACGATACAACACTTTGTACTTTTGGGAAAACAATATCGTGTATTCAGACTAAATTGCAAACATATTTAAACAATGTAAATAATTGGTGCACGATAAATAATATGATTACTAATCCCATTAAGTCAACTTGTATGATAATTGGACCAAATAAAACTTTAGCAAATTGTGCAGCATTATTGCTTCAAATTAATAATACAGATATTCAAAATGTAAAAGTACAAAATTTACTAGGCATCTGAAAAATAAATCTGTTGAAAAGGATCTCCTACTACCTAACATATGACATAAAAAAAATTGTTCTATGACTCATAAATTATGTCTACATTTGATTATAATGGCTGTATAACATGGAGCCAAACAAATAAATCCTCTATTAATAGAATACTTAAAATTCAAAAGAGGGCTGCTAGAATCATTCTCATGAAGCCTATAAACACACCTTCTAAAATAATGATTAAAGAACTGAAATGGCTTACCTTTCAACGGAGATGTGAATATCACACATGTGTTATGATTTATAAATCACTTAACAATTTAACACCTGATTACATAACCGATTTAATATCGTTCTGCAAATTCAAATTATAACTTAAGATCTGTTACTAGAAAGGATAGTGCCCAATTAACACTTAGAACAAACATTCTTTTACGTACTTTTGGTTATTCAGGAATGGTAATTTGGAACATGATCCCCGTTGATATACGAGCCTCGTTGTCTTTAGTTACATTTAAGAGTAAATTAAAATGATTTCTTTTAATGAAAGAGTGAAACCCCAGTTCGAATTATAACCTTATGTTACAAAAGTATGAACATGTGTCTGTCTTGTTAAAGTTATAAATTGATGCATGTATTGTTTTATCTTGCATTGTTTTATCTTGCATTATATGCTTACATTGTTATATTTTGTTGATATGTAGATGGCCATATTGTAAAAAAGACTTGTGTAAATGAATATTAATATGTTACCTTCTTGAAATAAAGTTATTATTATTATTATTATTATTATTATTCAGGGCTATTTGACCTTCTTTGATAAACGTATGTGTTGATCTGATATCATCTACTTTTGCATGAAAGCGAATAAAATAGAAAAATATATATACATTGACACTATGTATTACGTTTATTTTCTATGTAAAAATAAAAATATCTAAATAAATGTCAATTTATACACCTTAAAATGTAGATATTATTTTGCATCTACAGGAAGGTACTGGGCCAATATATCAGATACAATACTCACTGGCTCATTCAGGCAGTGGAAGGAAGGTGAACTAAATTCTACTATGTTTAAGCCAGGTAAACTTCTTCTTCTTTTTCTTCTTCTTTTTCTTTAAAGTGAGCTTCATGTATTGTGACAGCTATATGTGTTCATCGTCTATCGTCTGTCCTTCGTCCGTCCATTAACTCCACTTAAAAGACTTCTCCTCATAAACCGCGTCAACTTCATTTGCTCAGTAGCTTCAATTTTTTTTTACCATTAGCGCTATACTCAAGGTCTTACTATAAATAGCGAAACCATAAAAATCTTCTGGAAAAAACACTGAACATATTTCTATAGTGGCTCTTTATCAACGATCGCCAACCCCTAGACTGTCGGGGGTGTTCAAATGAAGTCTCCGTGGTCAGAAAATGCTGGCCGCGGGGTTCCAAATTATGTAAATATAGATTGCGTAATCTTTTCTGCATACACAATTGGTATAATAAAATGAATAGTGCATCCCATCGAGAGTGACAGTGGACTTTTTTTTTATCCCAAAATTAGTTTAATGTATTAGGTAAACGTAAATTCAGGTACTCCGAAAGTTTCGTAGCAACATATTTCGGCTAACTGACGTTATTTGAGATTTCTTAATGTTCTTCAGTCCCAGAAACACCAGGAACAAGAAATTAACATGGAAAACAACCCACTGAAAAGCATTTTGGCTTTGACATAATTATTTCTCAACCGATTTTCAAAACTAAGGTATTTTTATTTACCACTAAAAGGATCAGTTCTAATGATGTATAATAATGTGATAATATGTCGTCGAGTGCACCGAGGAGTACACATTTGACAAATACACCCCCACCTTCAGAAATGGCCGACGCTCCCATAACAGCTATAGACACAAAAGAGTCTCGTCCAGGGTGTCAACCTACAAATGCAGATATAATGACGCTTCTCACAAAAATGGATAAACGACTATCAACCCTAGAATCATTAGAGAAGAAGGTCGACAGTTTCGACAAAGACATGAAAAAAATGTGGTTACAATTTGATAGCATGAATAAGAACACCATGGACAAAATTAACAAAACAGATGAGCGAGTCGATTCGGCAGAATACGCTATTGGTATGACCCAGGACAAATTATGTCAAATGGAAAAAGAAAACATAAAACTGAAAGAGTCGTTGATTTATATGCAGTCTCAGTCCATGCGTAACAACCTGATATTTGGAAATATACCAGAATCTCAGTTCGAAAAAAACGAGGAGACAGAATCCAAGTTAAGACAGTTCATGCATGAAAATTTACAAATCGCACAGGATGTTGTTAACAACCTTAAGCTGGAACGAGTGCATAGGTTAGGAGTGCATGTCCCCGGAGTAAAACGCAAAATTATTTGCAAGTTTAATCAATTCCCGGATAGAGAAATGGTGCGGAGGCAAAGAATCAAACTTGAAGGAAGTGACTACTATATGCATGAACAGTTTCCACCGGAAATCGTTGCGAAACGTCGGCAACTGAGACGCGAAGCGAGAGGGCCATCGTGCATGGATAAGCTATGATACGCTTTACATCAACGGAAAACCGATCAAGGGCGACTAGGACAACGACGAGGGTGGACTTAAAGTGATTGTCTGGAATTGTAATGGTTTTGACTGAGAGTAAGAGACAGAATGCAGAGTTTGTGAACATTTTAAAGCAAAACGATATAATTATTTTGTCTGAAGCATGGACGTGTAAAAACAGTGAAATAGAATTTTCAGGGTATCATTGTTTTAATTTCTATAGAAAATTTAGACATAGAAAAGCAAAACGCAATAGCGGCGGTATAGTTATATATTAAAAACATTATCAAAAATGGAATATCTGTTGTAAAAAACCACCATGACACTATTATATGGTTAAAATTGGATAAACGTTATTTTGGAAATGATGATGACATTTATCTAGGTGGAGTTTATTTATGGACTGACGATTCACCCGCAGCTAATGCAATACATACTGATCTTTTTCAGCTTTTGCAAGATGATCTATATTATTATGAATCTTTAGGTAAAACATTTATTGCAGGTGATTGTAATGGCAGAGTGTCAAATAGGTGCGATTTTATTGTATGTGATAGTGTAATTAACGATATTGATTACTCTGATTATATACCAGACAACCCCCTAAAGCGGGCCTCACAAGATACATGTGCGAATCCACAAGGTAACAGGTTATTGGACTTGTGTAAAGCTACTTCTTTTCGATTGGCCAATGGTAGATTAGGGTCAGATTATGGTGTGGGATGTATAACGTACGTTAATAGGCATGGAAGCAGCGTTATTGATTATCTTTTGTTAAAAGGACGCGATTTTCCATGTGTGAGCGATTTTTGTATACATGCATTTAATGAATTTAGTGACCATGCACCGTTATCGTTCACTCTTGCTGGCAAAACGCACGCCGGGAATGATAAACATTCATACGAAACTGAGTCTATAAAATGGGACGAATTGCATAGGGAACAGTTTCGACGGGGTATTATTGGTAAATTACCATGTTTTAATGCATTGTTCGATAATTTTAATTCAGATAGCACGAATAGTGTAGATAATCTTGTATCGCAATTTACGTGTACAATGCGTGAAGTCGCTGACCCACTTTTTATGAAGCACATCAAAATCACTTCGTCGGGGTTTCAAATTAAAAATAGTGACACGAAAAAATGGTTCGATGAAGAATGCTACTAGTCTAAACAACTTTATAAAAAATCATTGAATGAGTTTAACCGATTAAAGTCAAATGAAAATAGAACATCGCTTGCTAATCTAAAACAAGCTTATAAGAGATTAATTAAAAAGAAACGACGCGCGTTTAAATTTAAGCAAGCGAAAGAGTTTGAAAATATGCGACGTTCAAAGCCTAGAGAATTTTGGAGACGTTTTTCGAAACGAAAAATCGTAAATGCCAGTATATCTGTGGATGATTTTGAGAACTATTTTTCAAATTTATTTAAAGATATAAAAACATCTATTTCAGAAGAGTCAGAGAACTTTAATGCTAATCATGAGTTCAATGATAATGACCCAATTTTCGAAGAATTAGATAAAAGGATAAGCGTAACCGAGGTAGAGTCGGCAATAAAAGCGTTAAATAAAAATAAGGCGGTTTCGGGCGATTTCATTGCTAGTTTTGATATATTATCGGGTCATATTACTGATATTTTTAATATTATTTTCGATACAGGTTGCTTTCCGGAAAGCTGGTCTAAGGGTTTTATGATTCCTCTACATAAAAAAGGCGATATAAACTCTGTTAACAATTACAGGGGAATTACATTAATTAATTGTATGAGTAAACTATTTACAAGCATCTTGAATACGCGGATTGACAAATGGTGCGAAAATAATAATATCACATCAGATGCTCAATTCGGGTTTAGAAAAGGTAGGTCAACAACAGATGCAATATTTATTTTGCATAGCATTATAAACAACATTTTAAACGACAAAAAAAGACTTTATTGCGCATTTATAGATTTGAAAAAAGCGTTTGATTCTGTCTACAGAAACGCGTGGTTAAAACTATATAAATGTGGTGTCAACGGGAAAATGCTTAGGATAATTAGATCCATGTATGATACAGTTAAAGCATGTGTTAAGTCCTGTGGATCTTACTCCGAATTCTTTGATATTTCTATCGGTCTAAAGCAAGGTGATATTGTCTCACCGATTATGTTTTCTATATTCATAGAAGATTTAGAATTGTTCTTATTAAATAGAATAGATGGTGGTTTATCTCTTAATGATATCACTTTAATACTGTTGCTTTTTGCTGATGATATGGCTGTACTGGGATCAAGCCCAGATGACCTTCAGCAAAGTCTTAATAGACTATGAATACTGTGAATCCTGGGGTCTTGAAGTTAATACTGAAAAGACAAAAATAGTTGTATTTCGTAAAAGGGGTAGAATTAAAGAATGTGAAAGGTGGTATTATAATGGAAGTTTATTAGATGTCGTCGATGATTTTAATTATTTAGGTGTGGTTCTTAATTATACTGGCTCCGTTTCGTTAAACCAACAATGTCTTTGTGGAAAAGCCTTAAAAGCAATGAATATACTCTTGGTTAATATACGAAAATATGAATTGAAACCAAAATTATCTCTTCAGCTTTTCGATGCTTTTGTGGCATCAATATTAAATTATGGAAGTGAAATATGGGGGATTACAAAATCAAAAGATATTGAGAGAATACAGTTAAAATTTTGTAAAATTATTTTAGGTGTTAAACTTACCACAAGTAATGCTGGTATTTACGGAGAGCTCTCTCGTTACACCTTATAAATTAATAGATATGTAAAAATGATCAAATATTGGTATAAACTATTGTCTACAGAGAACATTATACTAAAAGCAATATATAAGGATTTGTTATCTAACTGTAATAAGGGCGCGAAGAATTGGCTAACTAATATAAGGTTTATCCTAAACAGTAACGGTTTTAATAATGTCTGGGATAATCCAATGAGTGTTAGTTTTAAACTATTTCCTTTAATATTTAATCAAAGATTAATAGATAATTTCATGCAACAATGGAGATCTGATATAGAAGGCAGTAGAGTTTTAACGCTATATAAGGTGGTGAAAGAGAATTTTGATTTTGAAACATATCTAGAAACATTATGCTCCAAACAATTAAGAAGTTGTATAACAAGAATAAGATTATCCGCTCATTGTTTAAGAATAGAAACAGGGAGATACTCAAGAGGTAGAACAGAGAGAAACGAAAGAGTGTGCGAAATTTGTAACACAAACGCTATTGAAGACGAGTACCATTTTATTTTGATCTGTACTACTTACTCTAACATTAGAAACAATATATTCCTAAATATTACACAACTAGACCAAGCATGTTTAAATTTGTAGAATTGTTGCAGTCATTAAACAAAAAGATTATTCTTAGTTTAAGTAAATTCATTTCCGATGCACTTGTATTAAGGCTATCTACATCCATTTTAACAGACTAAAAAAAAAAAAACACAAAAAAAACACTAGATATCTTATTTTAGAACATCCTCGTTTATCATTGACATACCATAATATATGTATGTTTTTGATTGTTTAAATATGTATGAAACAAAACAAAAACTTAGTGATTATTTTGTTGTATTTGCAATGTTAATATCTGTCACGTGTGTGTATATTATAATTATCATATATTTGTAATGATGAAAAACTAATAGTTTAAGTCAATAAAAGTATCTATCTATATATCTATAATTTATGTACGAATTAGTAAAATTGCTCATGTTAATGCGAAAAACCCTTTGGCTGAAACAAGCGCCCCTAACAATAATTAAGGACGCATTTGGCCCTGCCACTTTTACATATAATGATACAGGAACGTTTTTGGATTGGGTACAGCACGATTTTCGTGGCTTTCTAAACGTTCAGTTCAGTTTTTTCTTCACGAAAACTTAACGTTGACTTTAACTTTCTCATTTCTTGATATTTCTTCATCATTTTATATCAACGGTAGTGTTAAGGAATGCACGAGTGATAACTCTCCGTCACGTGACGGGACTAGTTTGAATGGTGACCCTGGGGTTAAATGTTAATAGCTTTGCCTTGGGTCCATAGTTTAACATAAGCGTTATATTGGAATATTGCGGGGAACGAAATTCTCTGAACTTAACAAGACCTTTCAGCTCAACCACTCTTGTTACTGCTAAGTGTCAGGGGCCTGTTTGTTTATAATCTCCTTTAAATATATTTGAGTATATTATCGTTTTAACTTGAATTGTCTTCGTATCTGCGAATTTTGAACGCTGTTGTGCAAGTTGTAGCAGGTGACAACTTTAAACGGTTTCCGCTAACTAACTTTTGTTAGTGTTAACAAGAAGTTTGATTCATTATTGGGTATATTCCTAAAACGTTTGATTCATTATTGGGTATATTCCTCATACCGCACGGGTAGCTTGGGATTGCCTCGTCCGCCAGATGGGGCGGTTACATATGTAGCGGAATCTATCATCAAAGGATGTTTGAAAGAGCCATAGGAGCCTATTTGTAAGAGTAGGAAGGTTCCCAGATTCCTGTGTATTCTTCCTCTCTCTTTGGAGCGGCTCTAAATATCCGGTAATGTGTTTTTGAGTCGTTAAACAGTATATAAATGATTTGAGATTTTTCTACAGGTGAAACAGTCTACCATGACTGGGGAGAGGCGTCGGCAGTGGAATGGACAGCGGGTACCTGGATGGTGGAATATGGCAGAGGTTTTATACCATCTACTCTCGGATTTGCACTTGCAGATACCTTTTTCTCCACACAAGATTTTGTGACTCTATATTATATACTCAGGATCTACACAAAAGCACTCTTGTTAGAGGCCAGCACATTCCTAGCAGAGTATAAAGACAGTTTTATTAGCTGACCTTTGAGACAAAAAGGTATTAATAGGGAATTTATTGTGATACCTGTATATTAATAACTCCATGTCAGTATTACCACACACAGAGTTTATTAATCCACATGTGGCCCCGACTAAAAATCAGTAGTGTTATTATTTACTGATCCTTTGGGATCACTCAAGACCGATCTGTGTGGCTTTAAAGTAGAATATCGCTTAAGCCGATGCTAGGAGGCGTGAGAGGTGTTGCATCTTATAATTACCTTTCATGTATTGTACAGGCAATAAAACCGAGCCTGCTGTTTTTATCTCTTGCTTCCAAGCGATCCCCTTTTCAGTATTTATTCATATACTTGTTATGTTACAAGATTTTGTTGACAAATTGCTCAAATGATCCATTTTTGCTCTGCGTTCCTCTTCGGCCAGCATAGCTTATGGGATGAGTTGTCCGTCGTCCGTCCGTCGTCCGTCCGTCGTCCGTTAACTTTTGTCTTGTGAACACTGTAAGACCTTCATTATTAATCGGATCTTTACGAAACTTCGCCAATGTCTTTATATCAATGACAGCTCGGACACTTTCGAAAACCAGCCAGATCGGATTAATTTCACCGGAGTTATGGCCCTTGATTTGCTGAAAAATGCCACATTAAGCCTTGTGAACACTCTAGCACCTTTATTTATTATTTGATCTTTCTCAAACTTGCACAGATTGTTAATATCAATGAAAGCTCTAACACGATTGAAAACCAGCCTAATCGGATCAGTAACACCGGAGTTATGGTCCTTTTTTCCTCTGAAAAATGCCGTTTTTTTTCCTCGTGAACACGCTATTTATTATTTGATCTTTACCAATCGTGCACATATAGTTAATATTGATGAAAGTTCGAAAATCAGCCAGATCGGACCAGTAACACCGGAGTTATGGCCCTTGATTTAGTTAAAAATACTGTATTTTGCCTCTCTAAGACGATAGTGCCTTCATTTTTTTATCCGATCTTTACCAAACAGATTGTTAATATCAATGAATGCTTGGACTAGTTCGAAAAACACCTATATGGGAGAAGGAACACCAGAGTTATGTGCCCTTGAAAAAAAATCTATTTTCAGCCTTGTGAACACTAAAGCGTTCACCTTCATTTTGTATTCAATCTTTCCCAAACTTGGCCAGATTGTTGATGTCAATGACAGGGGCGTACCTGGGCATACGCACTGACGCACGTGCGTACAGGCTATTAAAGAAGCAAACAAATAAAAAAGGCGAAAAATGCAATAAAAACTGAAGGTATAAGGGGTTAGGCACATTTTTGAATCCAAAACTCGATGGTGCGTATACCTAAATTAGCCCCAGGAACGCCCCTGAATGAAAGCTCAGACGAGTTTGAAAACCAGCCAGGTCGAACCAGTAACACCGGAATTATAGCCCTTTTTCAATTTGTGTATATTGCACACTGGAACCCCAGGGGCCGTGGGTAATCTCACTTGAGGCTTTTATTTTCTTTTATTTTTTTGAACCTTGGTTCATGGGTTAAAAAAGAAAAAAAAACTTCTTTTTTTTCCATTTTTTTTTAAATATTTCAATAATATTTTAGTTGTTTGTTTTTTTGGGTGAGGGTGGGGGCATGTGGGGGGTATGGGTGGGGGTGATTATTTTTTCTCATAAGAGTCCTTCCTTCATTTTTAGCTCTACTGATCAGAGATCAGCAGAGCTTATGCCGTGGTGCGGCGTCCGTCGTCCGTCCGTCCGTCCGTCCGTCTGTTCGTTAACTTTTATTTGTAGCGACTACTCCTCTGAAACTACTGGATGGATATTCATAAAACTTTACAGAAATGTTGCCCATGAAGTCTAGTTGATCCTAGCAAAAATTCATGTTGATGTGAAATCCATGATGGCCGCCAAAGCTAAAAATAGATTTTTTAAATTCAAGTTTGTATCAACTACTTCTTGAAAACTATAAGTGATATTGATATCGGACTTTTTCTAAAATGATCAGCATGACATGATGTTGGTCCTTGTCGAAAATCGTTTTGATTTGACGTTAAACATGGCTGCCAGCGGCCATCTTTGTTTACATAGAGTTATATAATGAAAACTTGTAGCGATTACTCCTCTGAAACTACTTAACGGATTTTCATGAAACTTCACAGGAATGTTGCTCTTGATGTCTAAATGATCCTAGCAAAATTTCAGGTCGGCCGGAAATTCAAGATGGCCGCCACGGCTAAAAATATTTTTTCAAAATACAAGTTTGTAGCGACTACTTCTTGAAAACTATAAGTGATATTGATATGGGACTTTTTCTAAAATGATCAGCATGACATGATGTTGGTCCTTATCAAAATTCGTTTTGATTCGACGTTAAACGTGGCTGCCAGCGGCCATCTTTGTTTACATAGAGTTATATAGTAAAAACTTGTAGCGACTACTCCTCTGAAACTACTTGGCGGATTTTCATGAAACTTTACAGGAATGTTGCTCTTAATGTCTAATTGATCCTAGCAAAATTTCAGATCGGCCAGAAATTCAAGATGGCTGCCACAGTTAAAAATAGATTTTTTAAAAATAAGTTTGTAGCGACTACTTCTTGAAAACTATAAGTGATATTGATATGGGACTTTTTCTAAAATGATCAGCATGACATGATGGTTATCCGAGTCGAACATTATTTTGATTCGACATTAAACATGGCTGCCAGTGGCCATCTTTGTTTACATAGAGTTATATAATGAAAACTTGTAGCGACTACTCCTCTGAAACTACTTGACGGATTTTCATGAAACTTCACAGAAATGTTGCTCTTGATTGTCTAATTGATCCTAGCAAAATTTCAGGTCGGCCGGAAATTCAAGATGGCCGCCATGGCTAAAAATAGATTTTCAAAATACAAGTTTGTAGCGACTACTTCTTGAAAACTATAAGTGATATTGATATGGGACTTTTTCTAAAATGATCCGCATGACATGATGGTTATCCGAGTCGAACATTATTTTGATTCGACATTAAACATGGCTGCCAGTGGCCATCTTTGTTTACATAGAGTTATATATAATGAAAACTTGTAGCGACTACTCCTCTGAAACTACTTGACGGATTTTCATGAAACTTCACAGAAATGTTGCTCTTGATGTCTAATTGATCCTAGCAAAATTTCAGGGCCGGACATTCAAGATGGCCGCCATGGCTAAAAATAGATTTTCAAAATGCAAGTTTGTAGTGACTACTTCTTGAAAACTAAGTGATATTGATATGGGACTTTTTCTAAAATGATCAGCATTACATGATGTTGGTCCTTGTCAAAAATCATTTTGATTAGATGTTAAACATGGCTGTCAGCGGCCATCTTTGTTTACATAGAATTATATAATGAAAACTTGTAGCGACTACTCCTCTGAAACTACTTGACGGATTTTCATGAACTTCACAGGAATGTTGCTCTTGATGTCTTATTGATCCTAGCAAAATATCAGGTCGGCCGGAAATTCAAGATGGCCGCTACGGCTAAAAATAAATTTTCAAAAAACAAGTTTGTAGCGACTACTTCCTGAAATCAAAATCAATCAGTAGAGCTTCAAGGTCATTGACCTCTTGTTTTTAATTGTTACTCGCAGGCTGATCTGACGCAAAGGCTATTATAATCGTGCTTAGCTGGTTAGGGGTTAATTCTTGGTTTATGATTTTTTTATTTCATTTTTAGCTCTACTGATCAGAGATCAGCAGAGCTTATGCCGTGGTGCGGCGTCCGTCGTCCGTCTGTCCGTCTGTCCGTAAACTTTTTTTTGTAGCGACTTCTTCTCTGAAACTACTGAATGGATTTTCATGAAACTTTACAGAAATGTTGCCCATGAAGTCTAGTTGATCCTAGCAAAAATTCATGTTGATGTGAAAACCAAGTTGGTCGCCAGATCTAAAAATAGGTTTTTAAAAAACAAGTTTGTAGCGACTACTACTTGCAAACTATAGGTGATATTGATATGGGACTCTTTCTAAAATGATCAGCATGACATGATGTTGGTCCTTGTCAAAAATTGTTTTGATTCAACGTTAAACATGGCTGCCAGAGGCCATCTTTGTTTACATACAGTTATATAGTAAAAACTTGTAGCGACTACTCCTTTGAAACTACTTGACAGATTTTCATGAAACTTTACAGAAATATTGCTCTTAATGTCTAATTGATCCTAGCAAAATTTCAGATCGGCCAGAAATTCAAGATGGCCGCCACAGCTAAAAATAGATTTTAAAAAAGAAGTTTGTAGCGACTACATCTTGAAAACTATAAGTGATATTGGTATGGGACTTTTTGTAAAATGATCAGCATGACATGATGGTTATAAGAGTCAAACATTATTTTGATTCGACGTTAAACATGGCTGCCAGTGGCCATCTTTGTTTACATAGAGTTATATGATGAAAACTTGTAGCGACTACTCCTCTGAAACTACTTGACGGATTTTCATGAAACTTCACAGGAATGTTGCTCTTGATGTCTAATTGATCCTAGCAAAATTTCAGGTCGCCCGGAAATTCAAGATGGCTGCCATGGCTAAAAATAGATTTTCAAAATACAAGTTTGTAGCGACTACTACTTGAAAACTATAAGTGATATTGATATTGGACTTTTTGTAAAATGATCAGCATGACATGATGGTTATCCGAGTCAAACATTATTTTGATTCGACGTTAAACATGGCTGTCAGCGGCCATCTTTGTTTACATAGAGTTATATAATGAAAACTTGTAGCGACTATTCCTGTGAAACTACTTGACGGATTTTCATGAAACTTCACAGGAATGTTGCTCTTGATGTCTAATTGATCCTAGCAAAATTTCAGGTCGGCCGGAAATTCAAGATGGCCGACACGGCTAAAAATAATTTTTCAAAAAACAAGTCTGTAGCGACTACTTCCTGAAATCAAAATCAATCAGTAGAGCTTCAAGGTCATTGACCTCTTGTTTGATCTTTTGTATGGTGTTTTACGTAATTTTCAATGACGGTCGATTTTTTGTGGTGGAGGCAGACCACCTCATCTTTTTATCTGTGAGACATGCAACATCATTAGCATCATTAAGCATCAATCATATCTTCAACACATTCGTCATCGTCATGTCTACATTTACGTTTATATCGTTGTTCTCGCAGCTGTTGGGTGATCTCTGAAAATATAATAAGAAAACTGAACAGTTGTACATACGTAGATTATTACAAATAATTATATTTAAGCGTACATATCAGAAACGTGCTCATTGGTTTGTTTCCCGCACCGGAAGAGGAAGTATACACATTTCCATTTCGACCATTCAGGAGTTTATTTAGTACGTAGGATGCGGGTCTAATTTATACCGTATTCCGATTGTCAGGTGGATAGGGGTAACACCCGTTGGATTTAGTTTTAGTTTTTAAAGAAAAAATATAGGACTATTATTTAGATAGATTTTAGATTTTGAAATTCTTTACATGCGTCACGAAGTCGCTTCGTCAAACGTTTAAAGTAGCTATCCCGCCAACAACAGCAACATTTTACATAGTATGTACACCGTTTCTGAATTAACTGACGATTAAGTATATATTTAATTACATATTTTGAGAATCCAAACTCTTTATAGACACAATATAAACGGTTTAAACCAGCAAATCCAAACCCCGAAACTGGAGCGTCGAATTAAGAGTTGCTCATAATTCATTTTACGCAATCACGGGTGTTTTTAGAACCCGTTAATAAGCATTTACTTTTAACCGGCACATGTTCATTTTTATATGACCTGTACACCTGCAGCGCCCCGTTTTATTAAACATCTTACGATAAGTCTCAGAGTTAAATGTTCACCTGTTTGCACCTAAGCATTCAATGTAGATAATTATGTGTGCATTATGTGCAGAAATATCAAATGTATAAGAAAATGAAATGAAATCGCGTTCAAATCAAAGTAAAGAATTTAAGAAATTAACTTACGATCAAAATTGTCGTAAGTTGTTTCATAAAACCGTGCTTTTCGTTCAGAGCGAAATACTTGCGATGTATGAGTGTGGGCGATTTAGTTTGTGCACCCTAGAACCTGGTTTAAACCCCCAGCGGCCAGTTGTGCCACTGGCCGTTCCAAGGCGATAGCCCTATTGTCAACCATTTTGTGTTTGTGGTGTCTTATCTTGCCTTTTATTAATCTTTAAAGTTGTTCTTTGTTTCTTTGTGGTTGACTGTCGTCCTTGAATGCTGCTTTTCCTGGTCCATTTTAGATCACCTGAGCCGAAGGCTCAAGGTAATCTATTTGGATCACTCTGCGTCCGTCGTCCGTCCGTCCGTCCGTCGTCGTTAACTTTTCTTCAAACGACCTCTCTTCAGAAACCGCTTGGCTAATTTTGACCAAACTTCACATGGATGATCCTTAGATAAATGCTTTTTAGATTTGTTAAAATCAGGTCAGCGCGACATCCAAGATGGCCGCCATTACCATATATGGTTGAAACCTTAAAAAATCTTCTCCAGAACCGCTGGACAGATTTCAACAGGTTTTCTTTTAAAATGATCGCCAAAGCCTAGACTATCAAGTTTGTTCAAATGAAGTCCCCGGGGTCAAAAATGGCCGTGCCCCGGGGATCCAAATTTTATATATTGAGATTTTGCATGTATTTCATATAGACATACAGGAAAAAACTTTAAAAAATCTTCTTCTCTGAAACCACAAGGGACAGAGCTCTCATGTATTACATGTAGCATCAGCTGATGGTCCTCTACTAAGTTTGTTCAAATGGTGACCCTGGGGTCAAATTTGTCCTCGCCCCAGGGGTCACAGTTTTACATAGACTTATGTAGGAAAAAAATTAAAAAATCTTCTTCTCGGAAACTGCAAGAGCCAGAGGTTTGATATTTTGCATTTAATATAAGCTTTTGGTCCTTTACCAAGTTTGTTCAAATAGTGACCCTCGGGTCACATTTGACCCGCCCCAAGGGTCACATGTTTTGCATAGACATGTACAGGGAAAAACTTAAAAAATCTTCTTCTCTGAAACTGCAAGAGCCAGAGGTTTAATATTTTGCATTTGCTATAAGCTTATGGTCGTCTACCAAGTTTGTTCAAATGGTGACCCGGAGGTCACATTTGGCCCCACCCCGGGGGTCATAGTTTTACATAGACTTGTATAGGGAAAACTTTAAAAACCTCATCTCTGAAACCACAAGGGACAGAGCTCTGATGTATTACATGTAGCATCAGCTTATGGTCCTCTACTAAGTTTGTTCAAATGGTGACCCTGGGGTCAAATTTGTCCTCGCCCCAGGGGTCACAGTTTTACAAAGACTTATGTAGGAAAAAAATCAAAAAATCTTCTCGGAAACTGCAAGGTTTGATATTTTGCATTTACTATAAGCTTATGGTCCTTTACCAAGTTTGTTCAAATGGTGACCCTCGGTCACATTTGACCCCGCTCCAAGGGTCACATGTTTTGCATAGACATGTACAGGGAAAAACTTAAAAAATCTTCTTCTCTGAAACTGCAAGAGTTTGATATTTTGCAGAGCCAGAGACCCCGGGGTCACAGTATTACATAGACTTATATAGGAAACACATTAAAGTCTTCTTCTCTGGAACTACAAGAGCCAGAGGTTTACTATTTTGCATTTACTATACTCTTATGGTCCTTTACCAAGTTTGTTCAAATGGTGACCGTGGGGTCAATTTGGCCCGGCCCCAGGGGTCATGTTTTACATAGGCTTGTATAGGGAAAAACTTAAAAAATCTTCTTCTCTGAAACCACAAAGCTCTCATATATTACATGTAGCCCCGGGGTCACATTAAGCCCTGCCCAAGGTGTTACACTCTAGCTCCTTCATTTTGTATTTGATATTTACCAAACTTTGTCAGTGTCTTTATAACAATGTTGTTATACACAACAGAGCCCACATTTCTAAAAACAATCTTAACCAAACTTGCACAGATTGTATATGACCATAAGATTTCGAAGAAGTTTGATAATGTGCCAGTATTCAGGTGATCGATTTAGGGCCATCTTGGCCCTCTTGTTATATCTACGTTTGATATTATTAAATTTAAATGTGTTTTAGTCAACAGTTGTCTTGCCAAAGAACCAGTAAACATGTCTTGTTAATCAATATTCATTTTAAGAAGTGGGAGTGTTATATGGCCAAAAAGTGTACATTGCTCGCTAGAAAGCGTTCTAAACGTCCAGTATGTTCGGAACCGTAATTTTGCTAGCTGTGTCGTAGCTCTTACGGTTTGGTAATAATTCAAAACCAAAAGCGTTACGATTCCCACAGCCAGTTAGCCTGCCTAACACCAAATTACACCACAATAAAGCAACACATGATTAGGATTGGATCAAGTCAACTGTTTAACAGGTACATCTTAATCAAAACATGTTATTGTGATTCAGCTTGTCGCGTCTAAAACAAAATATGCTATGAGTGTCCGGACGGCGCTTTTGTAAGCGCACCGGACGGCGATTTTGTAAGCGCACCGGCACCTCCAATGCAACACTGGTTAGATTCCCCGTTGTGAGAGAGTACGGATTTGCGCACTCAGACACGTTTTTTCCCGGGTTCTCTGGATTATGTCCACAACACCACGCTAACACTGTTATTAGTGTCATCGAGGGTGATTTTATATAAGCGGTGTAGCTAGTGTCTATATTGAAATTAATTAAAATTTCCAATTTCCAATTTGATTTTTTTGATTTTTCCAATAGGAAATTTTGATTTTCCAATTGGAAAACTTGTATTTTAGGGTCCTAAAACCCCAATTGTGCAAGATAAATTTCACTTATAGTACTGGTGCGTACCTGTTTATGATGGTGAGACAAATATATTTTCAAATCTATTCCATTTACGTTTAAAACCCCATGGAGGAAAAAAAACAAAAAAAAAACGTTTTTTCCAAATATTCACCGTCTCTTGTTTAATAATAAAACCTTTAGAAATTTAGCAAACACATATTGGTACACGATTAGAAAAAAAAAAACGTTTATATATAATTCTAATACACCCGCACTATATAGCTAGCCTAGTTTAAAATATCTCGTTATATTGAACGATATATCACTGTAATTTTTGCAACGTTAGGAGAATAAGCATTGCGCATTGCGCATTACGCATTGTAACGTATGCAACGTTAGGAGAGTAAGCAAAGCAATGCGAAATATTTCAGACGTGTGCGTTATTTTCACATTTTAGGGATATTAGAATAGAAATAGAACATCGTTTACGGTGAATTATCTATAATATATCACGGTTTGTCGTTCAACTGTAAACAAGTGAAATTATTGTTTACAATTGAACTCCAAACCGTGATATATTAAACGATAATTCACAGTAAACGATGTTCTATTTCTTAATTGTTAAATAGAAATCGAGTGATACGTACATATACATTGACCCAGTTTATTGTTGAGTAAAGAACAATCGTTTTGGCATGTTTTGCAAAGATAACGGATTGTTGTTACTATATTGTCCAACAGGCGGTAGCATGACATTTTGGAGTGTTCTGTCGTTGTATTGTGGTTGTTGTCCAACAGACGGTAGCATGACATTTTGTTGTGTTCTGTCGTTGTATTGTGGTTGTTGTCCAACAGACGGTAGCATGACATTTTGGAGTGTTCTGTCGTTGTATTGTGGTTGTTGTCCAACAGACGGTAGCATGACATTTTGGAGTGTTCTGTCGTTGTATTGTGGTTGTTGTCCAACAGACGGTGGTAGCATGACATTTTGGAGTGTTCTGTCGTTGTATTGTGGTTGAGGATAATCTGAAAAATAAATACATAGAGGTTATTTGGAGTGAATATAGGATTTATTTTCATCGAGAAGTGAGAACACATATTTTCATGAGTGCTTTAGCACGGGTGTAAATATGTGTGTTTCCTCATATATCGATGAAAATAACTCCTATTTTCACGATAAAACAACACATATTATATTTATTATATACTCACAACCTTGACATGTATGTAGAAAAAAACAATGCGCCAAAACAATGACGTCAATAACATGAACAACGTCAATAGCGGTATTACGACGTCATCTTCGGTATTTCACATGCAAAATATAAACTATGAAAATATATGGTTTTATCTTAATCATGAAAGCCATTATTTCACTGGAAAGTATATAATAAAATAATAGATACATATTTAGATTACTTGTTCATTTATAAAAGCAGATAATTTTATGTTCTTTAGAAACGGAACTCCTAACGCACCAATATTATAGCTTATATATAATTTATATATTCATATTTATTTAATTATTATTATTTTTTAAATGAAATTTCGTATGGGTACATTTGAACAATATTCCAACATAGCTCCACAAACATTTTCTTCATTATTTTTTCATCAGCCATATCTTGGCTGAACGGGCTGAACGCCAACAATAACTAAAAGATGCCGATTCATAAAGAAATATAAAAAGATCGGACAGAGAAAGTAGCATTCAAGGAGGACAGTCAACCACAAAACACATAAACAAACACGCAAACAGACAAACAAGAAGGCACAAGTAATAATAAATGCAAACGACATCACAAACGCAAAAGGGTTGGCAATGGGGATAACGCCTTGGAACGGTCAGTGGCAAAGTAGGCCACTGGTGGGTTAAACCGGTTCTAGGGTGCACCAAACCTCACACTTACCCTACTGTCATCTCATTAAAACAGGACAGTGTAAAAGAAATCCCCACCATGATCTTATCTCCAACCAACAAGGCAGCATCAATAGGCAATATAAGTAAAACACAAATATGCTCGTGTAAATATAATAAAAAACACAATAGCCTAGAAAGCCACAATGAAGGTACTCAATGACTTTGGCAGAAGCCAGAGCAGTAAGAGAATAAACCATTAAGGGCACGACAAGAAAGATATATTATACAAACATCAAACGCCACCGTCCCAATTGGCTTTAGGTAGGCGTCATCGTACAATTAAAGAGGAAAGCATAGTGGTGAACTGTAAAAGGGTCCACCACCAAACATGCAGTACGTTGCAAAATGATAGCAAACACCTGGCCTGGAATTCACCAACCATTCTTCAAACTATTCGTAGACTTGAGCTCAAGTACTCAAATTTTGTTCACAAATATTCTAATGACCTTCAAAGATAAAAAAAATGTACCAAGTTGCTTTTTATTTGTATTTATCATATTTATGCATAGCAACTTCTTAGAAAGTTTGTTCTCTAAACTTATAGAAATATTTTTGATTTAAAATTTGCATACTTGAGCTTAAGTTTAAGAATATTCTGAAGAATGGTTGGTGAATTCAAGGCCAGGTATTGGTTCCAGCGCTGAAACGTTCAACATTCCAGCAGAGAACCAGATAATTCCGTACCGGTCCCCGCTTTGGAGCAGAGTGCCGGTAACTCCCGCTAATAAAATGTCACTACAATAGGCAAGTTCTCGCAATGCAAGCCAATAAGAAATTTTTAACGTTTTCGACATTCAATATAATAAATTATATGAAAACTTCTTGTTACCGAATTGTCTTCCCATGTCATTCTGGGCACTGTTCTCTATTAGTCTATTGTACTCAGCCTGGGCAAATTCTGAAAGATAAATAAAATTAGGTCTACAAACAGAAATTGTATGATTCACAAAATACAGCCACCCAAAACCACGGATTCAAAACAAATAATAATTAATAATAATAAAAAGTATTCGGGCACCACAAACATAAAAGGGTAACAATAAGAGCACCGCGAAAACATCACTTAACTACGCACACATCCCAGGGAGGAATGATGTGCTATATATTATACGACGATTTTGCCGCAGTTTGCGTTTTTAATGTTTAACAGATATGACATCAAGTTTGCAAAATTTATTTTGGTCCCAAATCGGTAAATGCTTACAGGGAAGTATTGTTATCATGTTGGGGCATTACAGGCACAAGTAGAACATGTATTAGCCGAGCACGATCTAAAGCAAAATAGACAACACATGTTAGATCCAGGATTCCCATGTATCCACTTCCACTATTCTCCGAGAGCGTTGTTAAATGAATTGACATTTACGAACAGTGTACCAATTAAATTAAATTTCGTAATACGGCTTCCATTAGAAACTGAAAACCGGTGCATATTTGATTGCTTTTATCGTCACATTTTTATATGTTCGTCTATACTGTTGTTTTGCACACTAAATTCTACTTTTTAATCATAATGAGAAAATATAAGTGTTTTATTACCTAATAACACATTCTCTGGTATGATGTTATTGTACTCAGGTTGGATATACTCTGAAATATAAGTAAAATAATATTAGTACACATAACACATAGCTTATTGTCCCCGTGTGGTTATCGGGGAAAATACAACCACTGCAAACCCCGCTAGAGGCAAATGGGTAGGAACCCGCTAACCCCCTTCATTTGTCATTTTGTATAATGCTCATTCAACATATTCATCCTGACACCACGCGTGAAGACGTGGCTCCATCGTAAATGGAGTGTCTACAATAGAATTTCCAGCAACTCTGCAGTTCTGCAGGTTAGACGGTTCTAGACCCATTCTCCATATTTTATCTTTCAGATGTAAATGGAGGATGGGCTTGGCATGTTCATTCCTGTTAGGTGCCATATAACCTGTTGGTGCGCCGTAAATCCCAATTAATTTCGTAGTTCAAGTGTGTGTTGTTGTTTTTCAAGGAATATGTACATATATACGAATATGCATTAGTGTTGCACATAACAATACTAGTTAAGACAGGAAATACAAATCAATGAGATTATTACCGAGCTGTCTTCGCATATAATTTTGTGTCCTTCCGTAACTGTTTCGTAGATTGACAAAATCTGAAAAGTACAATACAAAACTAGAAATAATAATAATATATTTATTTTTCAATGCGTGTTTTTGGTTAGCTGTGGTACTTGAATGCTAAAATACCTGTTCGATTGTGTTTATCAACTATATGATGCAAATTGCAGGGTGACACGTGCATCTGATACATTTGTCGTTAACGCGCACCCATCAGAAGTTTAAGGTAATGTACTCCAACACACGCCAGTAGTATATACTCGGATGATCACAGTACGGATGATCACAGTACCCACTGCCACTATTGCTTAACCCAGAGATACACGATCTAATATACCTTGCTTATATGCAGTTTATTGTTTTTCTGCCTCATTATACAATGTAGTAGCAAGCACGTGCATTTGTTCTACATTTACTTTCCCAGTCTGCGACGATAATCTGACCGTTCAGTGTTTAGCCCAATACTTATCTTGCGATTGACTTCTTTTGACTTGAGTTAACAGAGTGTAAGTATTCAAGGTTTGATACCCAGCTTCCTTGGCATGTCATAAGGGGGATGTGCTGACGATATTTTACTGCTTGGCAAGGTAAAAACTACAAACGAAACTTATTTTATTAAATTTGATATGGACATATGACTGGTTTCCTGACGACTATAAAATTAATCAGGAAATTCGTCATAACAGGATACGACCCTGTTGCAACACACTTCAGGCTTGATTGAGCCCTATGCAATCAGTCACGACGCTTAGGCGTTCTTTTCTGCGATAATTGGACAACCTCTTGGGACTCTATGCTTGCACCGTCTACATTTAGAAAGGGAATGTAGGCACAAGCACTTAGGCCCACAGGTTTGTTGTTCGTACCTTATATGTGTATCCTCGTTGCTTTGGCTGCAACTGTTGCGGATGTTCAGTACACGTCTGTATAATCCTAACCTGTTTCTAATTATGTGTTTTTATATATCTTGACAACGTTTGCTAATTTCGCTGGATGGTGACTTTATTGCATGTGAATTCCTTTGAATGACCGTATTACTCGTTCCAAGGTGGCTGACTTGTCTGCACAACTCTTTGTGTTCTGTATAGTCTTGTTCATTGAATATTTTATTTGTTCATTTTATTTAGTTTGTGGAACAGTTCGGAGCTACGGGGCCAATACGTTTGGTTGTTGTGGTTTCTAAAGGACCATTTTTTATTATTTTGGTTGACATTTAGAAGGAAAACGAAAACATACCGATTTGTCTTTGCCTGTTATTCTGTGGGATTCTGTCATTGTTTTGCAAAAGGGCGAAATCTAAAATATGACATAAAAATAATTATTATACGCTTTTCTAGATTATACTAACAAAAATATTAATAACAATACTATATAAAAGAAAAATTTCAGTTTGCCCTTCTTTCAAGGTATTTTCATTATACTGTCCGTGATAAGAGTTCGATTATGTTTCTACGCACTCACGTTCACTACCATAGCTTGGATGTGTGGCTTAACACAATATTACAATTTATTCCGTAACCACTTAAGCTTATTGTTTTTTAAGTGGTCATTCCTTTGATCTTAAACAAAGGAAAAACCACTTTAGGGACCACCAGTGGGGACGTCCGCGTTGTATTCGCAAATATACTTATATAAAAGCTCTTAATATATATTGTGCATGCACGTTAATTAGCTCTCAATGGAAAACAGCATCCTGCATGTTTGCGTTTTAAACCTTCAAACATAGTATAATGGCAACTTTTAAAAATATAATTCATCGATAGAACACCATTCATTACAAGTCAGCGTATATCACCAGCAATATATTCAAATGAATGTACCTTTATAACAAAACGCCCATGCATAAATCTCACCAAACATAAGGATATCACGCCGGTCTTGTCATTTCTTTATAATTAATTGCCTATTTTGGAGATGTTTCTGAAAACAAGCAGTTTTGTCTCGAGAAGTCGGGATTGCCGTATACGGAATAGCTCTGCTTACCTTAAGGTGTAGCACACCCATTGCAACACGTGAAGTGTCGGCCTGGGGTAGTCGCATAATGGCGTCAATAAATAATTCTCATTTTGTTTTGTAAAAAAAAAGGCATTTTCACTAATTTAAAGTGATATTTTTGGTTTATATCACATTGTTGATCTATTTGTTACATTTTTCAAGCATTGTCATGTTAAAATTGTGAGTTTTTAATTATGGCTCCCCTACACAAAGTGTGATAGGGGAGCCATGTTGATTTTGTGCTTTCTGTCTGTCTGTAGGTCTGTATGTAGGTCTGTCTGTCTGTGTCACAAACGATGTCCGATCAATAACTAGAGAATGGTTGGACCTAGGGTCCTCAAACTTGGAAGGCTGGTTGGTCACGACAAGTAGATGACCCCTATTGATTTTGGGGTCACAAGGTCAAGGTCGCAGTGACATTGACTATCAAAACGATGTCCGATCAATAACTAGAGAATGGTTGGACCTAGGGTCCTCAAACGTAGAAGGGTGGTTGGTCATGACCAGTAGATATTACTGATACAGATAGTAGATACAGGCACAGGGATATTGAATATCAAAACGATCTCAGATCAATAGAGAACGGTTGGACCTAGAGTCGGGCGAGTGGGGGAGCCATACGTGTTTGTCCCATGGACAATAACAATTTCTAGTTTATTTTGCTTATATGGAAATGAGTGTACGAATACAATATTATGGCATCTCAGTGTTTATGTTTTTAAAGGGAACATTCATTCATGAGACAAGTTCTTTCTTAGAAGATACATGATCCCCATTTTGCTGTGTTTTTTTTGACAGCATGTGTCATTTGTGATGAGAATGTAATTTATTTATTTTTAATTTGGGTCTAGATATAAATGACATCATGGCATTTAAATTTTGATTCACACGCAACTCAATGCAACAATCAATAGGCGTGTTACACCTAAACTGGCGCCCGACAAAGTTGACATAAATGCTCGGAGAACAATGTTAGAGGTGGGCGTCTAAATGTTTATCATGTTTCCTTTTTCATCAACATATGTACTTTAACAAATTGAACGTTGTAGCTGTAACCTGTTAATTAACATATGCACACGTTTTAAAGATGACAACCCTGTTTTGATAATTATCAGGATGTACCAGGTGAAATGTTAACACCTACTTGCATATGTTGGTTAGTTACCGTGGAGTTTTTCATTAGTATGCATTAGCGAGGAAACGTAGGTATAGCATTCGAGCTTTCACAGAACAGTTAACCATAAACATGTATTTAAAAAAGCAACAGTTACAGTGTTAATAAGCAAGGCATATGGCATCACAAACACAAACGGATTGACAATAGGGCTACCGCCTTTGAATGGTCAGTTGCAAAAATGCGCTGTGTGTTTAAATCGGGATCTAGGGTGCACGAGATGTACACAGCAAAATGCTATTATATTATGTTGGTGACACTGGAATGTTTCTATTCTCATTCATCATTATGAATGTGTGACAATTAACATCACCCAGTAGTATAGTAAACTAATCACCCCCGTAGTATAGTGAACTAATTTCTTTCAACACGTCTTAACGATACATCATAATCACACATTTTAGCTACTTGTCATCAAAAAAATCATGCCCTATGCATATTTAATGAATAGAAGTATACAACAGTTACTATTTATAGTGTTATACACATATCTATGTCAGTGTTGCGTAGATAATTTAATATAAGAATCGTTCAAGTTTATCCTGTGCAGATAGGGAATACCAACATGAGGTATAACTGTTTTTTATCGGAACCGAGGCTCTTTCGAGGTTCCGATTAAAATAGTTATACCGAGGGTTGGAATTTCCCAATCTGAACTCGATACCCATGATTGATTCTTTTTCTTGCATATCATTTACATTCTGCGCCAACTACTAACGTGTTGCATGTTTTTTTACACAATGACGTCATTGTTGATATCAGCGCGAGACTTTTATCTTAACCCATGTGTAAGATCAGACTTTCCATCGCCCATGTAAAATGCGGATAGATACGGTATGCAAGAATATTCTTTTCATCAAACATGGGGGATTGCAAGACTTCCTTAGATTCAGACTCATCCTTTGTTGGTTGACTGCGTTCTTTAAATGCTACATTTATACCTACATTTATTACTACATTTATGAATCATTCATGACAGAATTAACTGTCAGCTATGGTTTGTAATTGTACCGTGAAATTTTGTGATGAAACACTGTATTGAACGAGAAACCATAGTAAACTAAAACTTTTTGTCGTAATACAAAGATAGAAAATGTAAGTTAACAAGATTTCCGCGCATTCCATTTTGGGGTACTCTATAGTTATTTTTCGGTGGGGTGAAATCTGAAATGATATTTTAATACGGCATTAGACTTGTTACATACAATGTTTTTGTAGACTATGATAAAAAAAATATCTATCGATAAAAAAAAATGTTAGTAAAATATCTTTTTGCCATTTATTAGAAATTTTGGTGGAAAGAAAAGTCAAAATAACACATATTTATAAACCTAATCTTTAACTGCATGAACTGTGGACAAAACCATAAAGATCTGTTTATCTAGATATTTTTGAAATGCTCACGAATCTGGTGTGGTGGGAACTACGGGGCTCACGTAAATATTACGAAATGTATTTAAAGAAACAAAAATTGTAAAATATATATCTCATAAAATTATTTCTGATAATCGAACCAAATACGTGGCTTAATAAACGAATATTTTTTCTTCTAATTACTATTACTACTAACAATACTAACAAATACTGCGATTAATGATAATTTCTTTATTTTCATAGGATGACATATTTTGCATTTATTAAGTAAATACTAATCTAACATATCGCTCTCAGCTAAACTTTAATAATTCCATATTAAAGCAATCACGTACAAAATCGAATTATTAATTCTGACATTGAGATGGGGATGTTCACGCGAGATACTTTCCCATGGGGTCTATGTTTCTTGACTTATTCGTTTTCTAGAGCGTGTAGTCGAGTTAAGGACTTACTGTCATTACGTGCGTCAGAGTGAATGTGTGTGTAGTGTGAGATGTATGGTATGTGTGTGTAGTGTGATATGTATGGTATGTGTGTGTAGTGTGAGGTGTATGGTATGTGTGTATAGTGTGAGGTGTATGGTATGTGTCTGTAGTGTGAGGTGTGAGGTGTATGGTATGTGAATACGTGTTGAGTATGTTTGAATTGTCACATTGTTTAACGTTGAATTTGTTTTGACTGCTCACATATTAAAAAATGCAAAATGTATAAACATGACGAGAAACATTTGTTTAAGTCAGAACTAATGGATATGTTCTGTTTCGTTAATACTCTATATATATTTCTTACCGAGTGACCCTGGCATAATACTATTCGGGGTTGCTCTGTCGTTGTATTGAAATGGGATGGACTCTGAAATGTATAAGTATATAATAGAGCATGAGTTTTGCACGTGCACGGGGAGATAATGCACGAGGGTTAGCGAGTGCATTATCATCCGTACACGTGCAAGACTCATTCTTTATTGTATTTGTACCACAATAACGAACATATGCTGTGTATATTCTCGGGTATTACACGATGCATAGTGTGTATTTAGGATATTGTGGTACAATTAAGACATCCAGCACACACGTTTACATTTGGCAGACATTTATAGTAGAAGTGTCTATAGGGAACATTCTCGCTTGTCAGACTTTCACAACTGAACCCTTTGTGAATCCTCCGGCACAATTTGTTACTTATCTTGGAACGAGTGGAATATATCGACCAAGCAGATATTGCAAGTAGAAGCGAAACTATTAAGTACGATTATTTTGTTCAATTTAAATGTAGATAACTACAACTGACCACAATTCCTTGTATTTAATCATTCTAAAGTAAATATTTTCTAAATAGAACAAAAAGGGATGATTAACCATGATTTGCAATCTTCTCTAAAATATACACCTTCTCGCCCCACATTGCTGCTGGTGCGAATCCCACTAGGAGCTCAACTTGTAAGTGAGAAAGTGTCCATTCTTACGGATGGCGGGAGGTATACAGTACTGGTTCCACCCAGGAATAAGTGGGTGGTCGACGTCCACCACCGACCGTCATACATAGCCCAAAATGTTTTGAACATTGCATATCTACAATTTGGTCGATATTTATAATCAAAGTGCTGAGAGCACTGATGGTCTAGGGGCTTTGGAAATTGAACAGTTCTGTTGAGTGTACATGGTGTAAGTGCATTTATGAACATTGTATGCACTGACCTGTTGACATACTGGCGGAAAGCGTCTTCTTGAGTTCGAAGGGATCAGATTGTAATCATTAAATTCCGACGCTTGCACCGGATAGAAATATGGGCCGTATGAGTTGTCCTTTTTGGAACAATACATCTAATTTTATTATTTTTTACATAATTTTTTTATTGTGGTATGTATTCCATCATTTGTTAATTCGGAGCAACATTATTCATATCTGTACAAAGTCGGATTCGAAAAAAACCTTCTCCACTCGATTAATAGTGATCGCGGGTCATGAAATCAACGCGTGATCAGTTCAATCTATCGCGTCTGAAATGCCGCTTCTACAGCGTAGTAATACAATTTGTAAATTCTGCAATTATAATATAATGACAAAGATTTTCTTTAAGATTGTCTTCATTAGGTGACGGATGTTCCATTTTCATTCTGATATCGCAAATGTTTACCTCTATTCTTTTTTTGCCGAAAAATAACTAGCTTTGCTCGGAAGCATTGGTCCTTTCGATATTAATATGCAAAAGAGCTACTTTATCCCAGGGTTGCAAAGCTGGATGTACGGGGTCCAAACGGGGTTTATACTATTTCGAGATAAAATATGTCCTCTTGTTTCTTGTCTTAGTAGAAAAAAAATATAGGCCCAAACATCACATTCTTCAATTTTCTTTCCATTTCCCACAGCTTATTTACGATTTAGATGGTATTTATCTGATCCGGAGAACTATTTCTTCTCTACACAAGGCCCTATGATTATGCATACAGTGAATGTGATGTGTTTACCTTTTTAAGCAAATGAACACCCAATCAAAATGACAGCTGACGCTCTGTCTGTTAGCGTAGTGATACATTTCGTCAGTGATGATCTGTTGCGGCTTCTACCGTGCTCGAATTTTGTCGCCTGCTAAGGACTAGGGCTTGAAAAGCCCCTAGTCCAAAAACAATATTTGCGCAAGGACATGTTACATAGAGAATGTTTTTGACATCAATATACATATATAGAGTTTGATAAAATGATATGATGCTTGGCACACGTGAGCTGATACTGTGCCACGCATCATATATGTTTATTCAACGAATTTATAAGTCAAACATACATATAGTCATGACTGTCAGATTTTAGTTATCGAATAACACCCATTCCACTTAAAGTTCTCCGGCCATGTTTTGTTTCATAAACATGTTTATGTTTATTAAAATCGAAATCAATTATATACATATATTCAATTGAAAAATAAGTGTTTCTGGTTATGTTAATATAGGAGAATTGTCTTTAAATCTTTTTGCCTACCATTTTTCGTGGATATTCTGTCATAATTTTTTCTAAGTGGCCGGATATCTAAAATATATAATCAAACATATAACGTTAGCAAAATAAGTAAATAATTATTTATGAAATGTGTGTATGTACCCTGTTTAAATAAAAATATGTATTTAATGCATAAATTCTCAAACAGTTATTAATTTTCTCTATTGTCAAGTTTTATATTGGATAGTTTAACTCGCCTATATGTTAACATATGATGAAAACGGTTGTTTTTGAAAAGAGAAAACATGTACATTACAAAATGATGAAAACGGTTGTTTTTGAAAAGAGAAAACATGTACATTACAAAGTAATCTACCGTCAACACGTCTCCCATCACAATAAGAACCAATCAGTTAATAGTCCACTTAGCCTGTGAACCCACATCAAACTATTTGCAACATAAATGATTTTCTGATAGATACATATATTGCAAAAAATCACAAAAAAGTCTAGAAAAATCTAGATAGGGGAAATAAATTGTTCATGGCTCAAAAATGTGCATTTGTCATAAAATCTCAGCAGGTTTATGTGTATGTATATCTGCAATATTTTGTTACGAATAATACATTTCAATGAGGTATTACAAAGACATATCTAAATAATAACAATTGAAAAGTCTAAATGAACAATGCATATAAATGTCTATTTTACCACTACCATTGAATTACCCTACCCACTTAATTACAATGGATCTGAATTTCAATGTAAAATTGAGTCATAGGCAGTTTCATAGAACATTTTTGTGTAAACATTCATAATAAAATCGACGATGAAGCATTGGGGATGAAACATTGACTAATGTATGGTAATCGTCGGCAATGTCATATTACGACATATTTTAGATTATAACTGTGATCACTTACATGTATACTGTCCCTTGTAACAAACTTGACTTGCACAGACGTTTGGCAATTCTTTGCTAGAAATATTATCAGTATGACCCCTGCTCCTTGGAATATACTTTTGGATCAGATTGTGGCATGTTAAAGTCCCTTTAAGTGGCAAATGTTATTACATATGTACACCGTTTCTAAACCTGTATATAACTAAAACATTTTGAGAATCCTAACTTACACATTTTGAGAATCCAAACTGTATAGACACAATTTAAACGGCTTTAACCAGCCAGGACAAACTCCAAAACTGCAGCGTCAAATTAAGTTATCAACTCATAATTATTTTTTCATAATTATATGACCTGAACATGTGGATAGATTTTTAATAAACGGTTTTGTAGTTAATTTTTCCATTATTTGGCGGGTTACTTCTTTAACATTGTAATTGCATGTTGTTAATGCAGTCACTATGCATAGAGGCTTACAGTAACTTACAGCCAGAATATGCTGATACAAACGCAAAATCAAATAGTTAACATCGTTCGTGGAAGACTTACAACTTGGGAGCCTACGCAATCAACTCAATAGAATATAATAATACTTTGAAACACATTTCAATTTCATATCACGAACACATCTAAGAACTAGTGCACTAGTGCCCTTTGCCCTATGAATGACCTTGCTTACTATGAAGCAGGGCCAACGGGTCATTTTGCAGTATAGGTAGTGCATACATGACAAACTTGTATCAACAAACATTAAAAAGTTAACATACCAAAAAATGTAAAATTATTTCAAAATCAGAAGGGAAATCAAATAAACACGAAATTCGGCGGTAATATTTTCTGGCTTAAATATGTTTTCGTCTCAGAATTATGGACTAATTTAATAATAGTTTACTACGAGAACATAAGTGAAGAGGTTGCGAATGTCAACATCCTCTTCTAGTGCCTTTGTAACACGACTTTCATTCTTGAAAATATCACTTTTAATAATAAGTGGTGACCATGATAGGTTGTGGTAGTGTCTTGATAGAGCTCTTGCATCGATCAGAATGGTAAACTGTGTATTAATACAAACAGCTTCTAATTAGGCATTATTAGTACTTCACCGAACCGTGCAGTATGGCATCACACAATGACAAATGCTAAGAACCACACCGGTGGCATAATGGTAGAGCATCCGCCTCGTATGCAGGATGTCGTGGGTTCAATACCCAGCCGGGACATACCAATGACTTTAGAAAAATGATACTAGTAGCTCCAATGCTTGATGCTCAGCATATCAGCATATAAAGGGTAGTCCTAGGACTGGTCGGCACGGTGTCAGTATAGTGTGATTGGGTGGGGTACCATATCATGTGTCGGTAATGATCAACCCTAAAAAGGGCGAATGCTCATGAAAATCAAGTTGCAAATAATATATAATTGCAAATAATATATAATAGTACACAACCTGGGTCCTGATAAAAATGAGTTATGACCCCCCGAGAGGGGGCAAAGGTTTTTTGGTATCGTTGGAAAGCTTAGAATGTCTACAATATTTTGCAATTTGTTAGACTTTGTTAGACGCGTCCGTTTCCATGGTAACGATGATCAAAGATGGCCGCCGTTGGTTTTTTCTGTTGTATGACTGTAGCGCATATAAGCGGTCCTATTGGGTTGAAAATGCATAAAATTTTAAATGTTTCTTTGGGAACATGTTGATGAAATACACTTAAATCTATTTCATGCAGTTTTTTAAATCAATTGCCCTACTAACACAAAAAGGGGACGTAGTTTTAAAACTATTTTGTATATTTTAGTGTGTAATACGTTAATAATTATTTTCTGTCATTATCTGTCATGTTTTATTAATCAGTAAAACTTGAATATAATGAAATATACTCATATAAACAAAATGAGAAAGACGTAATGAAATGAAAGAACATATTCAGACAAAACATGTATAAAAGGGAAGTAATACAAATATCAATTTTGAATACAATTTTAGAAAATCCAAAATAAATGAGATTTTCTTTTCTTAAATGTTCCAATTGTTATAGTATACTGATAGTGTGTATAACTTCACAAAACGAGGCATTGCATTTGTTTCGATTCCATAACTGTGAGCAAAACTTTACAAGCTTCAACAAAACAGTAATTTACAAAGCATTTGAAATTGAACAAATAATTGGGATTGGAGGAGCTATTCTACATTTATTATAGTTTACAGATCTAAATTTGTTATTTTACTCCTATCTGAAAGCAATTACACACTGCAAATCAAGACTTATGCATAAGCCATAAATATGTGTTGTTAATCATTTTTCAGTTAATTATCATCAGATTCAGATTCTGAATCACTGTTAGAATCAACAATTGTAGAATTTTCACAATTATGTAGGCATCCACATGATTCGGTACAGGGCATTCGGTTTTTGAAGCATGAACACCGGTTTCCAGAACAGTCTCCTAGGCAGTTGCACTTAATTAACTCAAGAATGGCTCTTGGTGCTGGTGGAAGTTTCATCCAGTCTATGGATATTTCTTTACCAGATATTGTTCATCCATGGCTATGTGGACTCATTACATCAGGGGTTGAACTTAAGGCATTTTTCCAAATGAAAGCCTGATAGTTTGCTCTTGCTGAATGTTTCTGTAAGGCATCTTGGCATGGGGGCAAATAGTTACTCTGAGGGTTTTTGCTACAAAACACTTGGTATCTGGTCTCATCTATGCTGGTGTAACTAGACAAGTTGTAAAGGGCACATGCAAACTTCTCTGTTTCGGACAAAACATCCTCTGGCAAGTCGTTACCTAGACATTGCATTGACTTACATAGTTCTTGATCATTCGTCACAAGATCAAATACCTTCTTTTCACCCTTACCAGCAAATGCACTAATGGTAAATGAGTGTAGGCCTGGTAAAGCCTCACACACCATTGGTCCAAGTTTCGTGGCAACTTCATCAATGTTAATGAATCGTGTCCGAGTCTTTGTACCAGTGTGAATAAATAATTCACCTGATATCTTATGCTGTAAGTGGCAGGCTAGCATTATCACATCTGTGTCGGGTGTCTTTATAACAATGCTGTCATGCCCAGCCTCGGCAGCATGCAGTGCATGCAGCAGCATACGAGTATATGCCTGCTGCTGGGTAGAGTGTAGTTCTGGAATTTCTTCACAAACAATTTCACTTTCATCATTTACAACCCTGTAAACATGACAGTTCGGACCATGTGCGTAAAACAGGGAGCGACCAGCCAGCTTCCTACATTCTGTGGCTTATTCCACACCTGGAAGAAGAACTCTACAAGGGAAGTCTTGTTATTGCCACTAGATAGAAACTTCTTCCACTGTTTTTTGATTTTCTGAGCACCAGACGTGATTTGTATTTCAAGCTTACCTTCACAAGCTCGTCGAATTCTTTCCACATATTTAATTGATATTTCAGGGTATTGGTCAGTTACGATATCAACCCTTGCATTTCTATTGGTTTAGGGCAACACCCTGTCAAGAACAAGAGATGCTAATGCGGAGAATGTATCGGGTTATTCAGATAGACCTTGCAGCAGTGCCATCAGATCGCTAATCCAGACAGCAGTTGGAGAAATATTCTCAGGATACTCAGAGTCCTCTGTCAACTCAGCTAACTTGGTCTTTGATGTTTTAATGTATGAACCGTCAACCTCTGCCAACGACCAAGGAATGGGACCCAGACAGTGTTTCAACACATTTCGCAGATCCAAATTTCTAGACTGAGCCACCACAATCATTCTTGAAAACAAATTTCTATCAGCTCTTAGGATGATATTCTTATTACCCACTTTAACCTGCTTTTTCTTGCCTAAGCTGGAATATGTCTTCAAATTAATTTTTTTAAGTGGATCATAAAATGAGCTTTCATCATTTGATAATCGTGTCTTAACAAGTGCTTCTGCCGCTTCCTTACCTTGTTGATTGACATTCAGAAGATCATGACACACAGTCTTGTCGGCAACACCACCAGATGATAAGCTTGTTAGTTCATTTGATGTGCTGCTGTATGGATTAGATTTCAATGTCGAGACTAATTCAACAACCTTAACAACATCACTGCAATCTCTTACGATTCTGGTTGACGAACCCTCCTTGTGTTCATGAGTTTGACGACCATCAACACCAGCCATAGAAAAACACCTTTCTCTAATCATTGCTCGTTCATGAGCTGTAACTAACCACTTTTGTACTGCAATTTTGTTCAAACAGAAGCCAATGATGCCAACGCGAGTTTTGGTTGCACGATTCAGTGTTTGTTCAATCGTTTGGTCTCTTGCAACTTGCGCAAATGAATGTGAACTTCTTTGAACCGCAAATTCACTGCTTGAAATATTTGCATAAGCTTCAGGGTGGTTGGTTTCTAACATTTGAATCTCCATGAGATATACTGGCAAATACTTGGCGTAGTTGATGCGATCATAAGCGAACATCCAGGGGACCATGCTACGTATGCATGCCACATGCAATATCCAGTTGCCTTCCCTGGTCGATCGAATAAAATGAAGGAGTAGCTGGACCATTTCTATATAGGTGTTCCAGAATTTGGCTACAGGGACGACATTCGATTGGCAGTATGCTTGATACTTTTCTAGCAGGCACTCAAATGCATCCAACTCTGTGAATTCCTGGAAACGTTCAGGAGTTGGTGATTCACGTACGTCAGTATGGGTGATAGTCAAGTCTACACGAACCTCGGCTAATTCATCTTCAGAAAGAATACTCACGAACGATTTCCATCTAAATCGTAGCATGGCTTCCATGACCAGCTTATGCACTCGTACACCTCTATTATAGTGACGACCCTCCAACAAAGCATTTATCGAGCCAGACCCAATAATACCAGATTCGATCATTATGTCCCGAAGACCAGCATCACCAAACCGTTTACCGATAACTGCCAGAAATGTACACGCGATGTGAAACGCACCCATACATGGAACAACACGTTTGAATTCTGTTGGATGTTTCCATATGATCTCCAATGCCTTTGCATATATAGCCTGATCGAAGACAATGACAACATCACTTTGATGGAGTTGGTCTGCCATATTAATAGACCGTTTCAGAACATTGTACACAACAGGAAGCTGTGTTGGTGAAGCATCAATACCTACATCACAATGGCGAGGTACTGCAGATGTAGGTGTTACTTTCGCATTAAATGCAGACCACCCAGGTATTGTCTGCTGGCCAGAATCCACTTCGGCCTCATCAAGGTTTTCGAGTCTACACAAGAACCATCCAAAGTCACGTTTTACTGTTTCTGAGTTTATCAGAATGTCTATGGCTGCTTCATAAGGCACAGGACTAATACGCTTTCCTGCTGTGTATGGTAGAAGTGGCTGTATATCGGGTTTAAAACTTCTTTTACCAGACAGGACTACTTCTACTGGATCAATAAATGGACTGCACGTGTCGACCTGCCTCTGTATTACAATGCCATTCGTACAATGGATTGTGCCCCCGCCTGAAAATGTTCCCTCGAGTAGGTCGTTATTATCCCAAACGAACGTGGCAAATGAACCAGCGTTAATGTTACTTGGAAGTAATGCAATCTCATTTCCCTGCTTAGCCGCCTGCCTCTCTGCAATAGCTGTTTCAATAGATTCCAACACTTGATAGGACACACAGTGACCAAACTTATTCAGTAAATACACAATTCTGGAAGATCCATTAGGTCTTTTACAGTCAGGGCTAGCGAAATATGTTTTGGTGTCTTAATTAGACCGCGGGAAGCGTTGTATAGTAAGTCTTGGCCAAGTGAAAGAATGAAGTAACTTTTATAGTTAATTATAACTACACTATTAGATAAGAGTGTTCTCATGAGAGTTATAAGGTTGAAATCATGCATGGACACTTTTATAAATGAGAAAACATGACTTTCAATGAAAAAGGTAACATGTACAGTTTGTACGTGAAAATATCCATTTTTAAATATTTTTTACGAAAAAAATATAATCATGTTACCTCCCTTTTTTGATTTTTTTACATGAATATAATATTGCTTTAATGATTTTCTTTCATAATTGAGTTCTATATAGGGTTATTTCATTATTTCAAAGTTATTTTCTTTTAAAAATACCAATGATAATGATAACAGTTAATTTAAAGTGTACTATTCGCTAAAATATACCAAAATATCTCAAAAATTACCCCCCCTCCCTTTTGTGTTAATTAACTAACTATTTTTTTTAAACTGCATGAAACACATTTGCGTGTATTATATCAACATGTTCCCAACAAAACATTCAACATTTTATGCATTTTCAACCCAATATGACCGTTTATATGCGCTACAGTCATACATCAGAAAAAACAATGGCGGCCATCTTTGATCATCGTTTCCTTGGAAACGGACGCGTCTAACAAAGTCTAACAAGTTGCAAAATATTGTAAACATTCTAAGCTTTCCAACAATACCAAAAAACCTTTACCCCCTCTCGGGGGGACATAACTCATTTGTTAGAGCCTTATTTGAATATCAGGTTGCATACTATAAATCGGTAAGGGTATTCAAGCTTTTTGTGATGTTGTACTAGATTTGGCATTAGCCTTGATATACTAGTAATTAACATTGCAAATTATGGCATAAAAGTAGTATAACTTACAAATGTAATGCTGCAACATCAATTACTATAGTATAATATGCTAAACTATATAAGGATATTTACTCATGGACGATGGTGTTGTGATAGTTTTGTGTAGGAACAGTTAGTTATATTTAAAAATTGTACCTTTCAGCTCTATTATGACAATTAATATGGTATTTTCAATAATTGTGCGCAGTTGAAGCGTTAGTTGGTATGACCATTACGAATGAGGCTAACAATAACGCTAGCCGACAGCTACAATATAGTGGTCAATATATTATCAGCCCTCCAACCACACATCCCATCCCCACCCCCAACACCCGCCGCTTCAACATAAATCTTAATTTCAGTATTTACTTTTCACTCGTCCAAAAATAATTATCAAGGATTGATGCTAACAATGGGATATTAATAGCTGCCGACAATGCCGACGGCTACCATACAGAGGCCATTATATTAACCTAACACTTCAACATCAATCTTGTGTTGTGTAACTGAAAAACATATTCGGTAAACATTTCGTCCAGCATGAATTTTCTGTTTGAAAACATTGCCTGCTAACAATTTCAACACCTCGGAGAGTTAATTATGCTTCAAATTTCAATGCAAGTAGTTAACTGTAAATCTGTTTTAGCTGGAACAATTCGATGCAGAATACTATGTTTAATCGTACCGTTAATAGGATATTATTTATGAACTTAAAAGAAAATTCAGTTTTGTTTTACATTAATAAATAGAACATAAAAATTATAACCTAACCCGAGATGTAAAAGTATAAACATTAAACTTTTATTCATTTTCTTCATATGTGGGAAATATTCAAATATTAATTTTATGAAAACATTGGATTCAATCGATGAAATAGAAAGTTATATATGTATATATATATACTAGTCTATAGTTGAAGTTAACCATTTAAAACATTCTTTTTGCGGATAATACAATGATATATATTTGCTACCGATTTGTCTTTGTATTCCTTGTATTCTATTTCGGGGTGTATTCTGCAGTCCGATATTGTACTCTGGTAGGACGGCTTCTAAAATTATAATACATATTGGATATAAATGTGTATTGACGTCAATCGATGACAATGCATATTTATTCAAACGTATTTACGTAAGTGTTTAGCTCAACGTGTTTTGTGCGGATAATACAATCATGATAAAACGAGTTTTCCTTGTATACTAAAATAGTTGCTAGAAACGTTTTGCCCCTGCAAACAATAAGAAAGAAAATCAGTGTATTTTAAGGAAAATCAGTGTATTTTTAAGGAAAATCAGTGTGTTGTTAAGGAAAATAATTGTTAAGGAAAATCAGTGTATTTTTAAGGGACTGGAGGAGATCTGGAAGTTACTCACTGCAGGTGATAATTCAAAAACAAATAAAACACTCCCGATGTGCTTCAGAAATATAGATATGCATTAAATAGGCATTTAGCTGGGCAAAAGCACAATGACATCACATACTGTGTAAACCTCATAATAAACCTTTTGTATATAATATACCTTGTAAGTAATGAACTGTTTGTCCGAAATCATTGACCGTTTCAATTTAATATCTATATCTTAGTTCGAGCCCTATTCAGCCGCAAGTCACATTTGCTTTAATGACTACGTATAACAAGTTTGGTCAGCACAACTCGGCTGATTTTTGCTGCTAAGTCATAAATATTGATCTCTGTGGAGTTTATTTTGCTAGCAAAGCTTCATACACAGTATGTGGAGTGCGTAGTCCAGTGGTAGAGCGCCGAACTCCTGATCGAGAGGTCGTGGGTTCGCGGGCACGTTATTTATTCTTGAGCAAGATAATTAATCCACATTGCTTAGTACTGGTTCTACCCAGGAAGCCATCGAGAGTGATTAATCTAAGTTGCAAGAACTTGTTTCGCAATCGATGTAAAATAAATATGTTTAAACATACATGTATAAATCATATAAAATTTCCTTCCGTCACAAATCAAGATTTATAAGAGCCTCAAAGGATCGTATGAATTACTAATAGTCATGATTTATACGTCAAAAACAAGCCGAGTCGCCGTCCAGTTTTCCATCAAGCTATTTCATTAACAATAATGAAATCGTACGGATCGTGAGACATGGTTTAGTAAATATTCACATTGAATATGAAACCGAAACATATTATGATGTTTTATTTTGTATTTTAATTGTCACATGTAGAACTCCCAGATCGCATACCGTCCCTTCAAATGAATGAATATGGCATATTGTATAACTTAATGTCGAAGTATGAAAATGCTACTCGTAGCTTTGACATTCGTGATATATTCATGTTTACATCAATTAAAGTATCTCATTGTTCTCTATCTATTTCCTCTATTGTTGATTTAAAGAAATGTGTGCGGATAATACAATGATAGATTGTACAGATGTTACCGAGTTGTCTTTGCATGCCATTTTGTGGAGAACTCGTTATTCTGTTATACTCCGGTCGTGCGGTTTCTGAAATGTATAATGAAGACATATCATTGTCTTTTACAGCACTTACGTTAGACACATATTTACGTAAGTTCATATGCCCAACTATTGTTTATTTAAACAAAAGAAATAGAACTGCAGTTACTGCTAATATAATAATATGTTACGACGTGTTTGTGCATGTCTAACAAAAGCGAGTCGGCTACTTGTTTCTCGTGTTTATGTTCGTCTTTTAGAAAGATCGCTTTTCAATTATGTATTTACATTAGCAAAACAGAAACGGATTTTTTTTCAAATTAAAAACAAAATGTATAACCCAAGCCGTTTGTTGCTATACCGACTTGTTAGTAAACATGACTTATAATACTTGCTTATTGATATGCATGAATGAATGAATGAATGAATGAATGAATGAATGAATGAATGAATGATTGATGTTTGATGGCACGTCGACACATAAATAGGTCATATTGTGCGTAAAAAACGATGAAAGATGAAGGAATGAAGTAGTCATTAAAAATTAGTGTAAACATATAAAGGTAAAACTATTAACAAATAAGGGATGATATGGTAGTAATATAAAGTATGTAAATATGTAAATCAACAAATGGCCGTCTACGGGTGTGTAAACAAGTAAATATATATAAGAACATATCATAACTTATAGTCTGATTTTTTTTCAGGAAATCTGAAACAAGACTAAAAATCTATAGTATCAAATAACTCTTTCATATTATTGTCTGTGTAGTACATTTGTTGCATGGGATCAAAGTCTGCACATTTATTCGTTACGTCATTAAGACGTTTTACTGTTAATGATGTGTGTTTAATAAAATAGTGTGTCTATGGCAGTAGTTTCTTGATTTTAAAACTAAAAATGTATTATTTCCAGGGTGCAACAAAAACTTGCTTAACTTTTTTCTCTCAGTATATAGTTCAACATGGTTGTTTGTAGAGTTATCAAGGGAGACATTTCTTTGCTCCTCATTGCAACAACTTATTGTCTTAGTTCCGTGTTATAAACATATCTGTACTAACATATTTGCAAAATTAATACATTTTGCATTTTAGCATCTTTTCCTGATTCGAAGGTATTAACACTTTACTTCGTTTACTCGTCATTCGTGAAATACAAACCCGACAATAGGCATTTAAAAACTCATTAAACACCTACATGTCATCTATATAGTTATATCGGTGGTGAGTCAGAACATGTCATGAAGATATGAATATGTCACTTGTAGCTTCGATACTGAATTATTCATGTGTTTTATTCAAGGCTTCTCATATATATAGTGGCCTCTATCTATACTGAACCACAGAGCTAACGCACCAGTAGACAATGCTTTTGAATGATTTTTTCAAATTTACAGTCGTTATTGACAAGATATTTGTCTCGTTCAGAATGAAATTTGTTTTTGTTATTATTGTGATATTAAAGGTATTGTCTACTGGTGCGTTAGCTGTTTGGTTCAGTATATTTCCGTTAGTGTTGATTTACAAAGAAGTGTGTGCGGATGATACAATGAGTAATGCTTGTTACCGTATTGTCCTTGCATGCCATTTTGTTGAGAATTCAGTGGTCTGTCAGGTCGTGAGGTTTCTGAAAGGTATAAATATTAAAAAATAAGTATTAAAAGGTTTTATACTACACGCTTTACAACTGTTTATGTCAGTTCATATGCCAACATTCCTGTTTATCTAAGACCTATATTTTTTTCAGATAATTTATTTTAGTTGTTTGTTGAGAGTTATCAGGGAAGACAAATATTTTTTTCTTCACTACAACGACTTATTGCATTAGTTTCATGTTATAAACATATAATCTCGTAATATGGCAGTATTAAAACTGTATTTAGTTTATTCGTCATTCGTGAAATAATCACATGTTGACAATAGATATGAGCCGCAACACATGAAAACGTCCCTTCGGACGTTTAAACGACAACGTCATAAAGTAACAATATATGACGTCGTCCGGTAATCAATTAATTACTAATCATTTCTCGTCACTTCTGTGTTTTACCTTATTATTATATCATAGGGAATATGTTTTCTTAATATAAATAGTTGATGCTATAGAAAATGGTAATTGTTTGTTTTTTGTTGTTATTTAATCAACGACGTCATCCAAGACGCCGACGTCATCGTCGAAATTAATGGTTAATACAATGTTTAATTTTCAAATCGAGATAAAATCATTTTTAATTACGATATCAACATAAAATAAAGAGATTTTTAAAGAGAAAATCAACGTGTTTCATAAACATAAAAAAATATAAAATGTCAACATTTTGTCTGAAGGGTCGTTTTCGCGTGTTTCGGCTCATATACTCATTAACAATCTAAATGTCCCCTGTCTAGTTACATCGGTGTTGAGTCTAATAAAGGTTAAAACTGTATGAACATGTCACTCGTAGCTTTGATATTAAATTATTCATGTGTTAACATCAATCATTATTTAAAACTTCTCAGTGTTCACTATCTGTTTCCGTTATTGTTGATTTACAAAGAAGTTTGTGCGGATGATACATTGATTGATGCTTGTTACCGAATTGTCCTTGCATGCCATTTTGTAGAGAATTTTGTAGGCTGTCAGGTCGTGGGGAATCTGAAATTTATTATAATCAAAACATAATTTTTAAATTTTTTAAACAATAGTCATTACATTTGTTTACGCACGCTCATATACCACCAGTCATGTTTTAAATTATTTGAAAACTTCAAATTATCTAAAAACTATCGTATTTTTTTTTCAATTAATTTATTTTAAGATCGAGTGTTTGTGTATACCGCATTCATACCGGTAACTAGTATTTGGTCATCGTACATTGGATGGGTGGGTGACTTCCGAAAATAGTAACAATCGAACAAATACTACGCCTTAAAGCAGCGCACAAACTATGTACAGTGCTATTACCAAACTTATAGAGAATAGTTCATGGCGGGGATTTCTTTATTTACACTGTCCCGTTTTATTGGGTTGACAGTATGGTAAGTGTGAGGTTTGGTGCACCCTAGAACCTGATTTAAACCCCAGCGGCCTTTTTTGCCACTGACCGTTCCAAGTTGGTAGTCCTATTATCAACCCTTTTGTGTTTTGTGATGTCTCATTTGGCCCTGTATTCATCTTTAAATTTGTTCTTTGTTTCTGTGTGCGTTTGTGGTGACTGTCGTCCTTGAATGCTGCTTTTCCTGTTTGATTTTTATATCTATATTTAAGTTTACCATGGCTTGGAGTGCATAGACGAATTCCAAACTATAACTAAGATCTTTTTTTTCAGGTCCTTTCTTAAAATAATCACCTCTCTCGATGAAACAACTAAACTATCTCCCTTTATGAAAACATCAATTTATTTATAAAAAACACATCATCTCCCTTGGTAAACGTTACTATTTTTCTTGAAAAAATATTATTAAATCTATTGATTAGCTTTATTTCAGTGGGGAAAATAAATTCTAGATTCTCGATTGATAAACAAATATTTACCTACATTGAATTAAATATATTCTCTCCCTTGGTAGAAACTTAATAATCTCCTTTTATAAACAATAAATTATCTCACTTGATGAAAACTGACTTTGTCCAGTGCCCTGGGATATTGGAGGAACCCTATTGTTTTTGCCGTGAATAGGTCAAAGATCAAGATTGCCATGACTTGATGTGTCCATATTTCGAGTGGTAACTTCCGTAGCATAACAGACTCAAGAAAGTTCATAGAAAAGTTTGCCTTTGGTCAAAGTGATATGTCGCACTTACCTAATACTGACACCTGTACAATACAAAATAAGTCCTAAAATATGAAACCAATTCTTGCTGAACTCCATGTTGCCTTGGGTGAGATGAAGAGCCCTAGATTCAGTCTATGTTGTCACATTTGTGACTGTCGCAATGTGTTTTTAACGGCTCTTCTAACAAGTCGCCATTTATTCCAATTTGCGACAATTAAACAACTTACACCATAAATAAAAAAAAAAATCTCGATTGTAGAAAAGACACATATATGGTAAATCTCTTTTAAAAATATTTTTAAATTATTTTTAAAAATTCCATAAAGTGTAATTTTAAAAACAGCACCAACGGCGGAGTACGGCCATTAACGCCAGCGCAGTTATGTCAGTGAAGGAAGAATAGCTACCTGTAAATGGCCTCACACGATTTACATCCAAATGGACACAGTCGACACCTAGAAAGATCAGGCACAACACTAAAACTACCGATCGACTGTACTTTTTGAACACCATATCGACAAAACTAATAATAGCCGCCTAAATCCAAGGTTGTTTAACGATGGTATATTACTGTCGCCGTTACGACTAGCCTGGCATGTTAACTATCATGGAAAATACCTGTTGCAGAGTTATTGTCATTCCGTAAAATTAACCCTCTGGCCAATTTATTATGATAAAATGTATTAAAAATGATTTGATAATTTAAGCTAATGTGGGCTAATTAGATTCAACCTGTCATTGTTAATATTATTCATTTTTCATCTAATATATTCCTCTTTCAAGGTGAACTATTGACAACGGTTAAAGCATTTGCACCTAACAACAAGAATATACATAAAACATGGATAAAGACAAAACAACAGAAGACACAATTAGTACCAATTAGTACCAATTGGTATCGAAGTATATTTCTTATTTTGATATAAACACAATGCGCATAAATTGCATTTGTTGCCGCGAAAGAGACGCAGTTTTTACAATATTTGTGTTAGGCCTCTTAGGCCTTGTAGGCCAGATATTAAGAACACGACAATTACATAAGACTATGTGATTAAAGTTACCCAATGCCGTCATATTTGAAAGATTTTCACTAGCAGAACCCACCAAAACCGCTACTAACGTGTGTAGTATTGCTCTACGTTTCCCTTATTCACAAGTTTGAAAAACTATTGATTTCATATTTTGCCAGTTTTCCATTTGTCAGAATATTTTTATTTTTAACCTTAACGGAGTATACGACATAGTGTGTAAAGTTTACGATTAATTCTGTTCCATGGATTTGATAGCGTAAATCTCTAAGCTGTAACGCTTCCGAATACTTCGTCATCTGCTTCATTAATAAGCATATTCTGCCTTTAACAAACGCCGTTATTTCTGAGAAAACGTTAACAAAGTATAAGCCGTAGGGCACTTAAAAGCATATTTCAAATGCGCTAAAGTCCGTCCTGTCACTAAAATGCAAAATAGATTATTTCGAGTTAAAATTTATATTAGGTGAAATCGATTGTGATTTGTCTGATGATAGACATTGCTGAGACTCCACATTTTGGTTACAGCTGCAGAGGACCACGTCATGGACATGGACATTTATACTATTTATCTTAAAAATATGCTAGTTTTCATAATTTTTTCATAGCATTTATACTGAACCAAACAGCTGACGCACCAATAGACAATACCTTCAATAAATCAATAAATCAAAACAAATTTCATTCTGAACGAGACAAATATCTTGTCAATATCAACTGTAAATTTAAAAACATCATTCAAATCACCTGTCTCCAACGGTACCAATCGGCATATAATAATTTCATACATTAAAGGTATTGTCTACTGTTGCGTTAGCTGTTTGATTCGGTATATATTCAATCAATTATTTCAAGTAAACACTTATTGGATGGGATGTATAACCAGCGTTTATAAGTGAAGGGTTCCTCTCTCCTGAAGAACATTTTGATTTCATTTTTTATAACATTTTCTTTTTATTGCAGCGTTAAAAAAACATGTACATGGAAAGGAATTTTCGATTAACTATGTGCGCTTCAATTTTATATCTAATAAGCGTATACATGGGATACCTTTATTACATTAATACTATCCGCTGTAACATATCGTCTCTTATACCTCTGTATAGACAAAGACATATGAACAGTTGTATTGCTATCAATATTTTGTGATACGCTTTGTATTGTATATATGTGAAGATGAAAATACTATAATGTCTTTCTTTCTGGTTAAAATGTATTAAAACTGCACTTAGTTTGTTTTAAAATAATATAGCAATCCGTGTGTCCCTTTAATTGTTTACAAAATTGTTACCAGATGTGTTTATAATTATATGTATGCATTGCAGAAGTGACAAATTGTGATGCATGTGACTGTTTTAGCAATATAAGCATTGGAGAATGATACATTGTGATGAATTGCGTCATATGTTTCTCGTTACAACGTGCGTGTTTAGTGTACGTTATTATAACTTGGAGTGTGACCTTGATTGACAGGCGCGTAGCTGCCTATACGCGAGTACGCGGCTGAATCGACATGATTCTGACAAAAGCACCTCAGAACGCCCAGAATGCACCAGATTGCACCATTGTTTTCAAACTTTTCCGGGAGGGGCATGCTCCCGGACCCCCCTCGCACAATTATGAATCCACATGAATAGAGGGCTAGCTACGCCCCTGATTGATGAGCCATCTGAGGTCAAACCAACGCAACGATTTACTTAGTAAATTAGTATACCATAACACCTGTTATTCATGCACTGGCTATTAAACGTTACCCTTTAGTTGTACAGATATTATTGTTAAAGTACTGTTGTTGCAATTTTATATGGAATACTCTGGAAATATGCATTAGTACACGTTGGTCTGCTTCCAAATGATTTTGTCGAGCATGTTTATGCCTTCAACACCACATGTACCGTTGGCTATATCTGCCCGTCCATCTGTCCACCTGTCTGTCCAATAAACCTTTTGTCTAACCCCACCCCAATCCGCACACAGTTTTCTACGGATTGGTTCAACATTATAAAGGTTGGCTCACTTTGAAGGCAAACTGTCCATATCGATGCAGCGTAAAAATCAAACCGGTATTACTGGAGTGGCCTTTTTTAATTTAGATAAAACGTACTTGTGTGTCTAACTCCTTCAACATGTTCATATACATATTTTGGAAATTATAAATGATAGTTCATCATGATTCTAAGGTGTGCAAATCGATTCTGGGTAAACATCAATGTACTACAATAGCTATATGCAGGGGCGGATCCAGGATTTCACCTTAGGGGGGGGCGTAAGATTTTGGTCAATTTTCGGGTCCGTCTCTAGCCTCATAAAACGGTTGCGGTAGTGCATTGATAGGGTAAAAAAGTCCGTTTTCAAATAAAAGGATTTAACCATGTGTTAATTAAACCACTCATTAGCCATTATGCGTCGAGCGAGCGAAGCGAGCGATAAAAAAAATTATACTGAGGGAGTGCATCGAAATTGTTTGATATTTTATCTACAGTAACATGGACATACATGTATGAATAAAAAAAGTCCGTTTTCAAATAAAAGGATTTCACAATGTGTTAATTAAACCACTCATTAGCCATTATGCGTCGAGCGAGCGAAGCGAGAAAGAATTGTTTTTATACTTAGGGCGTGCAACGAAATTGTTTGATATTTCATCTACAATAACATGGACATACATGTCTGAATAAAAAAAGTCCGTTTTCAAATAAAAGGATTTCACAATGTGTTAATTAAACCACTCATTAGCCATTATGCGTCGAGCGAGCGAAGCGAGCAAGAATTTTTTTTATACTTAGGGCGTGCAACAAAATTGTTTGATATTTCATCTACAATAACATGGACATACATGTATGAATAAAAAAAGTCCGTTTTCAAATAAAAGGATTTAACAATGTGTTAATTAAACCACTCATTAGCCATAATGCATCGAGCGAGCGAAGCGAGCAAGAAATTTTTTTATACTGAGGGTGTGGAACGAAATTGTTTGATATTTCATCTACAATAACAGAACAGAACAGAACAGAACATACTTTTATTGACTTGTACGTTAAGTACATCATCATAATATATATACAACAATTACAAAATACATAATTAAATCACGTGTAACATACAAAGTATATGATTTATATCAGCTCTAAAGAGGATGATCTATAAAGTGTTCACACATGCGTTATAGATATTCTATGTGACATCGCACATTTGAGATATAAAGCCAATTTTAAAAGAATCATTTTGTTTTCAGTTTGCAATAATTCGATGAATTTAAACATACTTGGTCTATTACAATAATATTGAGCTATGTATTTCCTCCTTATATCGGAGTAACATGGGCATTTTAGAATGAAATGAAACTCATCTTCAATATCTTGAGTATTACAATATTGACAAAAACGTTCATTTCTTTCAATCCTATTGATACCATACCGACCTGCTTGAATTCTTAGAGAATGTGACGATAACCTTATTCTACTTACTAAACTTCTTAAATCGCATGGCAATACATCTAAGTATATTTCATAATGAAAATGATTTTTCACATTGTTATACAAATCTAAGACACCAGAATTTTGTTTATCTGCATACCACTTTTGCAAAAAACAATCGATTATTCTTTGTTTGAATACTAATACAAATGACCTACAAACAACTGTATCAGGGTTATCCCATACCCAATTGAAACCATATTCATACAGTAACGTTTTAACATTAGATAACCAGTTCTTTTTGCCATTAACACACTCGTCATAGGCCATATTATAAACCTGTTTCAATATAATATTATCAGTATTTAACAACTTAAACCAATACTTAACAATTTTAACATATCGTGAAATATACAAAGGATAACGTCCTAATTCACCGTAAACAGCAGCTGTACAAGTACTTACTTTAACATTTAATATTTTCTTACAAAATTATAAGTGTATTCTTTCAATTTCTTTAGACTTACTAAAGCCCCATATTTCCGATGCATAACCCAAGACTGAGCCCACAAATGCATCAAAAAGTTGACAAAGTAATTTAGGTTTAAGTTTATATTTACGACAATTTACTAATAAAACATTAAGGGCTTTCAAAGCTTAACCAACTAATTGTTCTTGGTTAAGTGAAAAATTACCAGTATAATTAAACACGGTACCCAAATAATTAAAATCATCAACTACTTCTAATTTACTGTTATTATAAGTGAATTCCTCATTTGGTAATAGTCTACCTCTTTTCCTAAAAAACATAACTTTAGTTTTAAGCGTATTCACTTCAAGACTCCATTTTTTACAATAACAATTTAACAAATCGAGGCTACTCTGTATTTCTTCTGGTGAATTTCCAAGGATAACCATATCATCAGCAAAAAGTAGTAACATTAAAACAATATCACCTATCTTTAAACCAGAATTTATATCTTGTTGCAAAAACAACTCTAAGTCTTCAAGAAATAGAGAAAATAAGATTGGAGAGATTACCTCCCCTTGACGTAAACCTACAGCATATTCGAAGAATTCAGAATAAGTTTGACAAGACCTGACACAAGACTTTATCTTTAAATACATATCTCTTATTATTCTGCACATTTTACCTTGAATTCCCTGGTTATATATTTTTAACCACAATGCAATTCTAAAAATACAGTCATATGCTTTTTTAAGGTCAACAAATACACAATACAACCTTTTATTCTCGTTTACATATTTCTGAATAACGGTTAACAACACAAATAATGCATCAACAGTAGATCTTCCTTTTCTAAATCCAAATTGTGCATCGGACAGTGTATTATTTTCATCACAAAAGGTAACCATGCGTTTACATAATATCGATGTAAACAGTTTAGATAAACAGCTAACTAATGTAATACCCCTATAGTTGTTTACATCATTTTTATCTCCCTTTTTATGTAACGGTATCATGACACCCTCTGTCCATTTTTCTGGAAAAAAAACACTGTTCAAAATGGAATTAAATATGTCACAAACATGTGACGATAAAATATCAATAGATTCTATAAAATATTCATTCATTAAAAAATCACTACCAGTAGATTTACCACGATTAAGGTTTTTAACAGCTTCTAATATTTCAGATACAGTTATCGGCCTATCTAGCTGTTCATCTGCACCATCCAAATTATCAAAATCATGATTCATAGCAAATGCCTCTGCATCATCATTTTTTATATTCAATATATCATTTCCAAGTCCAGAAAAATAATCATAAAACGACTCAATAGTAATATTATGACTAATCTTTTTATTACTACTTTTAAAATTTTTCCAGAATTCCTTAGGTTTTGAATGCCTAAGCTTCTCAATATCTGACAATTTCTTTAATTCAAAAGCCCTACGTTTTTTCTTAATAATATCCTTATATTCCTTTTTTAATATACAAAACTGTTCCCTACTAAAGTTAGATTTGCATCGATTAAATATGCACAATGCTTCACTATATCGTTGTTTCGCTTGAATACATTCCGCATCAAACCATTCCTTATTTCTTACCATTGGTTCGTCAGTAAAAGTAGGGTCACAATTATTAAAAACCTTTCTACAAAAATGTGGATCGGCAACATCACGCAAAATATTTGTAAAATTACAAACTACAGTATTTATTGACGCCCTGCCCGAAATATCTATATTATTCGTCACACTATTCAAATCAGTCAATCGAGAAATCAATCCCGCTCTGAACTCATTCTTTAAATCACTAGACCATTTATATCGAACATCACTGTTCACAGTAGCAACCTTACGTTTAACATTACAAATCAATGCAAAGGAAACAGGACAATGATCACTCCATTCATTGAATGAGCAAACATTAAAATCATTAATACTCGCAAAATTACATTCTTTTGTTAACAAATAATCAATCACAGATGCACCTTGCCTTGAGGCGTAAGTATACGCTCCACAGTCATAATCCTGAAATAAGCGACCGTTAACTATACGCACACTCATGGATTTACAAAGATCAATAAGTTTCAACCCAAATGAATTACATGTTTTGTCAAGCGAGGTCCGTATTAGGGGCACATCGGGAACATATTCATATTGGTCAATATAATCATTATAGCAATCACACGAAACATAATCTTTTCTTAAACCTACTCGACTATTCCAGTCACCAATTAAATACGATGAGCCTATATTTTCATAATAAGAAATATCATTTTGTATTACATCAAATAAATCTACTGCACAAATTTGGTAGGCAGGCGATTCTTCGCCCCACATATAAACACCACATATAAACACATCTTTATCAAAATTAAAAAAATGTTTGTCAAGTTTCAACCATATGACAGTGTCATAATGGTTACGTACAATTTCAATTCCATCTTTCAGAGATTCCCTAAAATAAACAGCTACACCACCACTCGATCTTTTAGCATTACGGTAACATGGACATACATGTATGAATAAAAAAAGTCCGTTTTCAAATAAAAAGATTTAATAATGTGTTAATTAAACCACTCATTAGCCATTATGCGTCGAGCGAGCGAGAACATTTTTATACTGAGGGCGTGCATCGAAATTGTTTGATATTTTATCTACAGTAACATGAACATACATGTATGAATAAAAATTCCGTTTTCAAATAAAATGATTTAACAATGTGTTAATTAAACCACTCATTAGCAATTATGCGTCGAGCGAGCGAAGCGAGCGAGAAAAAAAATTATACTGAGGGCGTGCAACGAAATTGTTTGATATTTTATCTACAGTAACATAGACATACATGTATGATCCGGAATTTTTAGGGGGGCGCCCCCACCTGGATCCGCTAGTGATATGTACTGGACTTTTAATTATACAAACTCTCATGTCTTTCTCTAAAAGCTCTCTAAAATGTACCAGAAGCGACCAAATGCGTATCCTTCTACTTAGAGGCAATGCCAATCATTTGTCTTTCACTGTATTTACCTTTAATGAAGACGTTTGCTGGAGTTCAGGATTTATCAATATGCAGTTACTGAATATGTTTAGTGTCGTCTGCGAAAAGTAAACTTTTGTTTCAGTTACACAAGGATGGTCATTGATAAAAACGAGGGAAAGTGCAGGACACAATGAGATATAGGGTCCTATAGAAACCAAAGCGTCCGAACGCAATGGCATCGTAGGTCCACACTGTACTGCAAACAAGGACTTGAAAATACAATGAAAGAGACACGACTCATGTTTGTATAAGGTGTAAACTGTTTGAAGTACAGCGCAAAACCACGATAAAACAACGTCGAACGTCGCCATCTCTATAGGATGGGTGAAAATAACAACATTGATCACATGCACGGGGAGATGTTTTACCACCGCCACACTGTCACCGCCAACTCTTCTTTGAGAGTCACCAAGGCACATATTTTATGGTGTTTAGTGTTTCCTGTTTTTTGGCTACCTCCTTAACTAGGTTGTTCAGGAAGTATTTTACATAGTTCGAAGCTTATTCTGTCAAGCTATAATCTTGTTATTTTTGTCAAAAATGTATTTTCAGTAGGGAGTCATAAGCTTTCTAAAGTCATAAAACATTATATTTTGTTGTTTGTTTTTGTTTTGTTTTTTGTTTTGTTTTGTCTGCATACCATTTGTACGACAATACTGCTTGCAAAGCTGTGACATTCCAATATCGTAACGGCATTAGCGCATGATAGTGGTCGCAGAAAACCACGGGTGAGCTGAAAAATAAACAGAGACATCAATTTACATATGCGAATAAGTTACTTGCCTACATGTGGAATCGGCATTCTAGACGACAGTGATTCGTCCATTGTCTCAATCGGTATAATTTGGTAGCACTCGTGTGTATCTTTCCTCGGACCACGATATGTCAGGTTCGTTACGTGGTTTCATGGATCGCTGTTGAAATAAAGTCTGAGCAATATAACGCCGAGGAACTGTACTGTGAACAGATGTTGTGAACAATTTATTCGTGAATAAATGCTGCAAGGGACACTTTAGGATCTTCATATCACCAATAACAGAAAATAGCAGGCATTATTAACAAATATTGATTCTATTTATGCGAGGTAATGTAAGACACGATACCTTTCACGCAACCTATCACCGACTTCAGCGGTATTCTACTTCAAAGCCACACCTTGCAATATAACAACAACTTTTAATAAGCATTTCGTGACAACATTATTTTCTTCTTACTTTCACGGGCTCCTGAGGTCTTCCTCCACCAATGGAAACTGGAAAGTCGCCATTTTACCTTAAGCAGTTGGTGAGACTTCAAACCCAAACTATAAATTCAATTCACCACTTCAGTACCGTCTCCACGACTTCGGTATCGATACAATATTGCCCATTTGTTATTTTTAATTATCTGCGTTTTTTTGAAGTAGAGATTGGTGTCTGTAGTAATATAAAAGTTGTCTCTGAAAATATAGCAAGGTCTGGAATTGTAATTTTAGAAAGAAGATCTGCATGATTAATGCAGCGTGTGATTTCAAAATAACGGAAGATTCAGACAAAATAAAACTATTAAACAAAACACAAACTCTGCCGATCACCATCTTTTCTGTACCTGATGAGTTACGTCGACTCTGTTCTTGAAAATTCCATTTCCTGTATGAGTTGTATACATTCTTTTTCTGTACGTCTGACTATGATTTACATTTTTTTCTAAAACGATTAATGGAAGAAAAACACTCGATTGCTTACCTCGACTATGTCTTTTATGACTGCAATAATTCTGTAGCGGAAGTTCAACTACTGGTACTGATACTGACAACTGTAATGTTAGTGCGTTGAACAGGCGTGCTTGCGCAAAAAAACATCCTACAAGCACATGCAAAAGAGTTAAATGTGTAGTGAGAACTTCAACATTCTGGACATTATTTTGTTTAACATTCTTGTGCACAGAAATGTGTTATTGATTTTGCTGTTATAATGCAACTGTTAAATCAAGGTATATGAAACAAAATGCTGAAAAGAAAGATATAATTAAAGTTTTTTGCTTTCAAATATAGAATGACATTAGCAAACTGTAATATAAATATGTTGCTTAAAACTGTTAGCAGGGTATATATTACAATGTTTGCATATCGGATATGGTTATCCGCGTTTTGCCTGGGTAATGGAACGCTTGATCTTACACGTGGTGGAAAGTAAATGTCGCGCGCTGATATCAACAATGACAGATGCATGACATCATTGTGTAAATAAATAATTGGCGACAAAAATGCACAGTATGTAATGCAAGACAAAGAATCAACCATGGCTATCCGGTTCAGATAGAGTAATTCCAACAATCGTTGACGCTGTTTTACAACGATTGTTGTGGAACCTCTGTACCGATAAAACAATCATAACTCGTATTGGACTTCCCGATCTTCACCGGATACCCACGAACGATTCTTATAGTCTTAACTCCGCGGTGTCATGCAGCTCTCAGTTCCTTTTAACGCATTAGTTTACGGTCACGTAATTTACTTCACGTTCACGTAATTTACGCAGAAATGACTGCTTAAACCATTAAATTATATACTTTTATCTGTTCTTTACTTTGACGTATTACCAAGTACTATAACATTATCCGGTTAATATATGCTATATTAAGTAGTATAAGTCTGTATGTTTTTGATATCTATTAATTTCCAGGTCATGGTACCTATTACCACATCACTTAAGGTGAATACGAAGATTCAACTTATATATTTTTTCCACTGTTGTATATGTATGTATCCATCTTCATGTCACTGCATCGCATGAACGGATGCTTTAATATTAAATGTAATATATATAATTATATTTGATTTATGTTTGTGTATAACATTGGCTTTTATGAGTTATTTAACTTCTTTAACATTAATGATTGTATTTTCTTTTACTTTCATTTGCAGTTATAGCAAATAAACATTTTTATTGAATATTTCTGAACATGTTTATGCCATTAACAGTCCATTCGCAGTGTAATTTACAAGCTGGACTTCTTCTAACAATTGATATATTATTTAGTTTTTTGCAAAGACATATTACTCTATAAAATATTAAGGAACAGAAAAGTAATAAGAAATTATGTATGATTATAATGCATTTTAAAATTTTGTAAAGAACAACGAAACAGAAAATTCATGCCTTCAAAAAGGATCTGATGGCAATGTTCTGTGGATGATAAATTTTATTTAAAAAAAAATAAAAACCCCATACCTTTTATTTGTTTGTTCTACTGTAAAATGCTTTTGAGATTTAACTATCATGTCCTAAATCCAGCTCACTTATACATGCATACACAATAAATCGTTCAAGGCAATCTGCGTATTTAGACTGCTTCCCTTTTCTGCATTTTGATGTAAACATACTTGAATTTGTATTATTTTCTCTTTTGGCATATGTTTTCTTGATTGTTACATTGACTAATTAGATTGTGTGGACTTATTGTAAATGAAAAGTACTCCCATCATCGTCAACACGTAATCTATATTAAAATATAATTCCATCTCTAATAATTCCTCATTGTTTACATTCGTGATTATAATTCATTGTAATACTATGAAATATAGATTTCTAATTCCCATGTGTCCTCATTATCGACTTCAATATTTGTGTGTTTGTTTAATTGCAGTATAATCAATAATAAAATATTATGTTTTCCAGTTATTTTTTTAGATTGTTTGTGTTTTAGGTAAAAACAAACAAACAAACAATACTTTTTTACTTTTACCTTGTTTGGTTTCAGACGGTGTGAACACTTTTTGTTTCAATGAATGTCTCGAAACTGTTTCTTCTTTCCTGTAAAACACACTACAATAATAGTATATAATTCGTGTTTAATATTTGTTGGAATGGCGGCCATCCAGTGTATTTATATTTTGCAAAATGCTTGTAACAAAAACTATGCGTTTCGGTACCTGATCTAAAAAAAAGAATGAAATCAGAAACGATATCGCCTTAGTTTTTACGGAATAAATAATGTACCAATTACTAGAATAATTCTTGCTGACGGAACTATTTTTTAAGGATGACATAACTTATGTGTAAAACAAGATGTGGTCTATTCTACAATTTAAAACAGGCGGCTCTATAAAAACAAGCATGTGTTGCTGAGCCGTTAAACAACATTTAATTTCACTTGAAGACACTCTCTAGAAAAATAAATAGCGTTGGCCCTGATGGAGAATGGTTTTAGTTATACAAAGGTAGTCCTCTACTTGACTAGAAGATCTACAAAAACAATTTGAGAAACAATGTTGTTGGGGGAACATACCCATCTATGTGGGGGATAATTAACAATGATACAATTGAAATAATCTCCTTGCCATTGACTTTATTAATTATTCTCTTTGTTAATCGAGAGATGCAAATCGAGAAAATAAGCAATTAGCTTTCTTGTGTAGAAGTTTCTCTCAGATAAATTTGTTTAACCATTGGAGAAAAGGAAGGAAGAGGTTGCAATGTTCAATATGCCAATGTCATTTAGTTGCAGTTCAGTTATCAAATGCACAAAGGACGTCTGCTTGATTAGCTTGTGACAATAAAAAAAAAATCTGGACAATTTGTACAGTTCGTACCCATTGGAATACCAACAATTTTTCTATAAACAGTAGTTCCATACATGATTTTATTTCAGCATTTTTACAACGTAATTATATTGTACAATACATATTT